>JAHZMX010004952.1:0-47673 GCA_027743895.1 Seira musarum
TCTTGCTGTTTAAGTAACTTTGGTTTTATAGTCCCGTGTAAATTAATTTACTTTCTCGATTAACTTAAAACATAATGTATGCTCTTATGTATTTCAAAATTGCATTAATACATAAATGCTTACAAATGTGAGGTATGTATGTTCCGGATCCTGAATGAACGAAGCAGTTGTTTTGAGAATATACTTACAAATACATAGGTTAAATATAGCACTCCAACCATTCATCGTTGTTTTGTTTTCTCTTTCCAAACTTCGATTTGCATCAACATTCTTCTTTTTTCTCGAAAACCCACGCTTCATATGTTCAAACTTGTTTGTGTTTTTTACGTATATTTATGTATTTTTATTTTCACTTGCGGGTCATTGCATTCAATTAGATTTATATTTCTAAAGCAGAGAAAATCTAGGAAGACAGAAGAAAGAGGACCTTATTTCTAACTCTGTTCCTCCTATCAGAGAATGCAACAATAATTATGTTGTCAGAAGTTCTCATGATGTACCATTCGTTTTGCAATCTTGGTTTTGGCTGGAGCTGGAGCTTACATATCAATTCCCTTTGTAGAGTTTAAGTCTTGGTCTTCATTCTGAGTAATTGATTCGGAAGCTTGATGATGATGTGATGTGAAATTCAATCAAAATTAAATCGACGAGCATGGTCTGGTCTAACTCAATGAAGAAATAGAGAATCTACTAGCACCATCATTTCATTTCATTGTGATCGATGTGAATGATGACGAAGAGAAATAGGACAGACTGCTCTGTCTCTAATGCGGTAGTGCTAGAACATTTTCACTTTTCACAGAAAACAGACAAATGCTACTCTTCCTCATGCACCAATAATCCTATTCAGGGAAAAAGGAGAAAGTGAAATGAAATGAGTACCAGCAGCAGAAGTACATACTACCATACCATCTAGAAAAAAAATTATATTTTAACGACGAATAGAAATGGAATTGATCGTGCATTCCATCATCCCACCAAACCATTTCTCCTCAGAGTGAATTCATTTTTTTATCAAGTTTAGTCCGATCTAGTTTGTTAATAAGATATTTCTATTGTCTCGTTCTGAACATCATCTCAAAAAATTCTTTTCATGAGGGAATTCCATTTCATGGAGGAGGAGTATGACGATCATTAAAAATCGGTAGGCCCTTGTGCATACAGTGCTTCATTGTATTTTGTGTTCCGGTTTAAATGTGTGCAGAGCAGAGGCGACTGAATTCAGTGCATTTTCAAGTATTGAAAATATTCTACCTTAATTATATAGGGTTATATCTTTTCACCAAGCAAGTAGTACCCCTTATATCACGTGTTATACAGTCAAAAGTCAATACATGTACTGGATTGATTATAAGTAGAGCGAGAAAAATATTTCGTCTTATTCTAACATGACGACCTATATCGTGAATATGAGGAATGCATTAAACCTATATTTGAATCGTAAGTTTAATTTGTCAAGCGAGAATTTAAAGATTCAATTTCGTAGTACTCACTGACGGCATGCGTGTCTAGTTTTAAACCAATTTGGCTTAAAGTCTATTAAATTCAGAAAGATGATGCTATTAATGCACCGTTTTGTTGAGTTGGGGAAAGTGTTAAGTGTGCGTTCATATCAAATCAAATGTGATAAAATTTGAAGGATTATGCATGTTTTCCAACAACTTGAACCTTGCATAACCTTTCAATTTTTCATAAAATACTTGGTGTTTGGTAATCTTACTAATCTTGCAATGAACATGTACTTAAAAATAAGCTTTAGGTTTCAGGTAGGGAGCTTGGTATGGAAAGAAGTGGCAACAGCTTAATGGATAGGATATAAGTATACTATATTGAATAGCTAAGGATAATTGAACGTCTACATGGCTTCATTGGAATAGAGATGTTAATTATATGGATGAACGGATATTAACATCAATTTTCCCCGACGGTGCAGTCTTTTAAAAGGATGGCTGTTGAAATATATGATGATGTGAAAATTGAATAGGTGGAAGGATTTCAGAAAACCGTCTGTCTTTTATTCCCTCTGTATGTTTTCAGGCTGGCAGGTTTGGAGCTGAAATTGGAAAATCCTTTTAGAGATTTAATTAAAACCATGGCCATGACTATGACTATGACCATGTGTCTCAACTAACTTAAGCCATTTCCTCCTATTTGCTCAGTGTGATATTATGGTATGGGATGGAAAGTAGATTAGGTACTGATTTTGCACGTACGCTGAATAAAAAACAATGGAGGTTTCTGGTTCTGGTTGTGAAGTGAACGCGTCATTAGTGTACTTTGGCTTTGGTTTGGCTTGGGTTGAATCCAGAATCGGAAAGTACATAAGCATTAGCAAACGTTTCTCCAGTTGGCGTAGCCTTGCTATTGTTTCACCGTCTCTTTGTCGCAAAATCAGAATGAGACTCACTGAGCGACAGGTAGCTAGATAGACATCTCCTCGACTTCTTTTGTTTATTTAACTGAAACGGCACGTCCAAGTAAGAAACAATGGATGGCAATTAATAGTTTTTGGCATATTTTTAATTGAAATGTAGCTTGTGGAAAAATGCATGAAAATTTTTTATTATGAATCTTACGAATTATCCTCGTTTGAGGAAAGTAAACAATGCAATTGTAGGAGAGACACTTCATTCTATCCCTCTAAATATACTTTTGAGCTCTTATTATAAATAGCTTTGCCTCCACCATACATTATTTATAACTATTATTATACTATTATAACACAAGCACAACGGAGGTTCTCATTCTCAAATCTCGTGATCTATTCAGGAATATTGAATATACGATATTTGTAATTTATTCCGATATTTTCCTGTACATCATGTAGACGTCTTTGATTTTAAATTAAACTTATGCTGTTAATTTGTTGAGGATGAGGAATAAATATTTCAAATCATACTTACATACTATTGGGTTAACTTATACTCCTATAACCAAGATTACTTTTAATACTGTGTTTATGGTAGAAACGTCTCTTTGGTTTGTAGAAAAGAAAGTTCTTTCCAGAAAATGAAGCGGAGCAGAAAATACATACTTTGCAAAGAAATGCATTTATTGAGGCCGTGGGGAAAGTCCAACGAGGGTTGTTCGTGTCGATGACTCTTACAATGAGTTTTACGTTCCATGAAATAAAATTGTAGCTAACGAAGAGCATGGTTTAGAAATCTCACTCAGAAGGGGAGTGTAAGTGTAGGGTGGTATGATGATGGCGTTTCTGAACTGAAGTATTTTTCTGAAAAGAATGCATTGGGAGGGTGAACCTAAAAATCGAATTCCCTAGCACATGAAACATTGCACCATTGCTATTTAATCTGTAGTGGCTTGTTACTAGCACCAGATTTCTTGTCCTTCCTTCTTCTGTTGTTCTCATAAGCTATGCATTTCTATGAGTTTCAAAAGGATACATTTTCTATATTTGCAGCGGATGACTATGATGATTATTACATACGTTGACTTTTATAAATGCATGATGACAGGTTACACGAAATTATAAAATGAGTTTTTCATAAAATATTGATCACAAAACTTTTACGGTGATCTTTCCTTTGCAGGAAGTTTTGTGATCTTGTGTATTTATATGTGAATATATTTTTTTTTATCTTATCTTGCTTTAGATATGTTACCCTATTTATCTTTTAATCACCTTTGTATAGGTGTATACCGTATAGGCTCTTAGGATTTTTCAAAGCTGTTTCGATTTTGCGATCTTTTGTCTGTCTTTTTGCTTTCAGTTTCAGGATTTAGTAATATCTAAAGGCATAAACTAAACAATATTTTTCTAGAAAGTTTGCTTTAAAAAACAACCTCCATCGCCCCTTTTGGGTTTATTTTACCATAGATACGATGCATTGAAGTCCAGAAGATTGATTATATTTTAAATCAAAACATTGTTGAAAAGCTTGAAAAATCATTAGTTTTTACTTTTTATAGAATTCTACGTCCTTATAAAGCTTTTTTGATAGTATATACCTTATCGCTATTTGTATACTTTTAAGGTTATAGTAATTTTAATCTTTTCTGTACTTATTAATTCGCCAATTTGTTTATAGAGCCGTATTGGCTTTGTTCAATTTTCGCTGTTGTATATTGTGGTATTTACTTAATATTGCTTGCTTTCGATCGGACTTTGTGCTACCTGGTCCATATTACTTATTAATCACTAATGAGAACGACGCTGACATGCCAGTCTTTTGAGAAACATATTTTCTAAACCCCTCTTAAACAGTTTTGACGATTCCAGTTCTATATCCAGTGGAATATCAGACTTAAATGAGATTCCTACAGACTTGACGAGTTCTTCTGTCAACTCTGAAGTGTCTAGTCCTTATGAAAGCTTACAGGTAACACCTCTATTAGGTTAACGTGTAATAACTCGTGTAAATGTTTTAAATTTCTATGCTTAATAATTTTCTCTAAAAAACTGCTGTAATGATCGCGCATCTTTGTACATTTTTGTGTCTGTCTGTAGCGTGGGGGTATTCTTGACGATAGTACTACTAACCAAAGTGGTGGTGGTGTTGGTTTTGCGGGCAGCAAGGGATTGAACAGTTTGTCTAAATCTGCAACGAAGAAGCTTGAGTCTCACAATCAACAACAGAACATTATTTATCGAGTTGTTGGCTCTAGAAGCAGCGGTCGTAGGTCAGCGGCAGCTGACACATCTGATCTTAACCAAACTTGTCGTAGCCCTAGTAATTCCCCAAGCTTCGCCAAAGTCTCTAATCTTCCCCATTCCCAAGTTCATGTTCATCAAAATCGATCGGCAACACTCCCTGTAGGATTTGTAGATCCCTCCCGAATCGTTTCAGGGAAAGGATTGCATAAGTAAGTAACTCTACTTAATTAGAGAATGGCAAAATTTTGTAAATATCTACACGCGTTTGACTTAACCTGCTGCTGCGATAATGAAAAAGTCAAGCATTCATATTCATAATTTCTAACTGTCGATGAACATCAAGTGGAAAAATGCTTTATATAAATTCTACATATCATGAATAAATGTTTTGAAAATTATGTATTTGCATTTCCCTTTTAGGAACAGTCATCTCGTTAGTAATTTGCGTGGCAGTGAATCATCAAATTCATTGAGAAGAGTTGCCAGTCCGGTTGCCAGTCAGTCGTCACTGCTTTCACCAGGCGGAGATTACGCGTCAACCTCGAGAGTTGTTTCACGTGTTACGGGAGACAAAGGCCATCATCATCATAATCACTCTAGTGGGGTGTATGCAAATGGATCGAGCACTTGTAGGAGTAGTGCAGATTATGGAAACAATGGAGCTTCTCATCGTCGATCAATGAACAACCTAGATCCCAAGGGAATTTCTAATAATAGCGCTCGGAAAGGAATGATTGGTAAGTGCAAAATTTGCTTTCAACGCATCAATCTGCTATTAACCTGATCCCTTCCAGCTAGTATTTAGTTTGTCTCGTCAGTTTGTGTCGACGATTACTCTCGAAAGACAAACAACGGTACATAATTTCACTTTACCGTTAGCTACGTATACAAAATTGCAGTTTTATAGACCAATGAACCAAACACAACAGAATTTCAAATTCTCAGCGAAATAAATACGTGAGCAAATAATGTAAGCGAAAAAAAGTGCAACAGGTGCATTCTTAGAAGAATAGCACCTACCACCGAGATTGAGTAGGCGAGCGTTTGATTCATCTTTAGAATTACGGAGGCACATGATTCGCTGATCATAAGATTTTGATCAATCCGAATTTTCCTTAAAATCATTTATGTCGACAATAATTAACTTGCTCACCAAATTCAATTTTCCCAACTTACCAATTTCAAAACGGTTTGGTTCCGTCAAAATACACAAGGATAAGGATGCAATAAAAGTTCTAGAGATTCTAGTAAGAAGCGTTTGTTCCCTTTTCTACCTTATTCACTTTCGCACCGAGATGAATTAAAATATCCATTTTATGGGATTTTCTATTTCCAAGTTATATAGCTCATCAAAAAGCTTTGGTTTTGGTTAAGATTGGCTTGCCTGGTTGGTTTCATTCCAAAATGAAAATTGAAAATTCCCTTCCATTTGGATTGATTAAAATCCCGAATAGAAGATAATTAATCTCTCTCTGGGAATTTTGAACATGTCATGAGGTGGTTTGGTTTTGGTGGTTACTTTCGTTGTGATATAGTAACATTTTCGTACTGATGTTCCATTCGCTACAACATAACTCTTTCCCTTTGTTCATCTTCCTTTTTCGTGTGTGGCTGGTCATTGACTATTTTCATGCGGTTTTATTCAAAAGCAAACAATATACATCTAAATATTATTTACAGGTATATACATTGTATAGTATACGAGAAGGAGTTAGTACTCGCAACAATGGTAGTTTTATAACCCGAATAATCCGCAACTTGTACTTTAATTAAAAATTCAGTGAGGACTCCACATACATTAAACTATGTATGCCTTTGCGGTAGATGATGTGTTTATAATATAATGAGTAATTCAGAGTTGTAAACGGATTCTCAATTTTTTTTCATAAATGTTCATCTGCCTGATAACAATTAATGGAATTTTTTGCTGTGATTGAGCTTGCGACTTTGTGTCTTACGCAGTTAGATTTTATGAATTAGTATAGACCAGTGCCACCACGAAACAAAAAGTAGCAATTAACTGAAAAAAATTTGTGACCAATATATCGAGGTTTAGCCGTATTAAAATTCTTGGGAACTCTTTAACTTCTTCAACTCATTCAAAATGCATGACTGGAGTATTAGCTCGCACCTTAAGTACGCTTGGTCCCTCTCAACTCCAAGTTTCGTATTTTTATTGCACTTGAATCGAATCCACGGAGCATTTTACAAGGACGTGGGAACATCACAAATTATTCTCTCNAAAATTTGTGACCAATATATCGAGGTTTAGCCGTATTAAAATTCTTGGGAACTCTTTAACTTCTTCAACTCATTCAAAATGCATGACTGGAGTATTAGCTCGCACCTTAAGTACGCTTGGTCCCTCTCAACTCCAAGTTTCGTATTTTTATTGCACTTGAATCGAATCCACGGAGCATTTTACAAGGACGTGGGAACATCACAAATTATTCTCTCCTCTTTCCACGACGTGTGTGATGCATGTACGAGTTACGACTTGCGAAGTAGATGGTGAAAGTGGAAGGTTTCTGAAATGGGAAAATTCATCTTACCCTCTTCCGACTGTAACATGCATTAGAGGGGATGAGAGAGAAAGATTCTCGTTCGAGGATATGCAAATGAGATGATGCCATCGAGAAAATAAGCTACCCTTTCTTGGTTGGTTGATGTTACTGGAAAAACTTTTTAAGCTGTAGATACGCTACGTTCGCATTGCTTACAGAACACGAAGGAAGTAAATCAACTTTTGAAAGTCTTAGGTGGAAAGTCTTATCCGAAACGAAGAAACTTTAAAATGTTACTTTAGTGCCTACGAAAATAACGCACGAGCTATTCTTACCACCAAAGTTTTAAATGCCGAAATGCAATGTGTGAGACGAATTGGTGTCGTTTATAGGTCAATTTTGAGCTGATTATTTTCACACTAGAGTTTGTTTCAGTTCAGTTTGGTAGCGAAAATTCCAGTTCAGTTATCAGGAAATCCGGAATTTTCTCATAGTACCCCATATTTAATATGTAATAAGTATAAAAATAATGGATTTAAAATAGACTATATTTTAGGTTGCAAAATTAATTTACGAAAAATTTTATTTGAAAATGTTTTCGTCCAAATGAGTTTCACTTGTCCGTCATGTTTCGTTTTAATTGGCAAGCAACAGCAAAAATCTGTCTCCTTGTTAAAATGTCATTAAAAAGAAATCTTGGCAGGTCTACGTCTACTCACGATCAGTACAGCCTTTTTAGTTAGTAAAAGATCAGACGATCTTACAATGAAGAAAGATGAGTAGTTTCTGTCAGAGTCAAACAACCAATTTAGTTTTTGTTACATAATCTTTCCTGTTCTTTGTAGCGGACAAGAATTTAATACTTTTTTTGCCTACAATGACAGTTATACCTATAAATATTGTTAGTGGTAGGTAAATTGCTCGTCCTACTTTCTAAGTACACGTGTTATGGTTGCCTGCTCCAACGTATGGTATCATTGGTTTGCTTTCTACGTAATCCGTGTAGTTTGACTGCAGATGAAAATCAACACAAGCTTAATAGCAACGAAAAGCGTCCTGGTGAAGCATCTGTTATGTATTTTTCCAGCGGAGATGATTTTCTATGGGAGGGAACTATTTTGGAGACGCCGAACATTTACATGTGTATAAATATTTCATATGATGACCAAGTTATTGCGACAAGATTTTTTTGCTTTGAAATCTTCAGAACGTAGAATTCAAAGAACAACATCAAATTCCATTATTAATTGACGATTGATTGTGTTTTTAATAACATAATGTGTTTCATTTCGGTCTATGCAAATTCAAAGTGAGCAATAATGGTAGATTTCTGAAACTTTGTTGGTACTTAAATTAACTTTTCATCGCCATTTTCTTGTAAACATAAATCAAAACTGATTATGCAAATTACGTGTATGCTACGAAACCTTGTTGCTTAGTAGTTATACGTTAATTCCTAACGGTTATGCCCGTACACAATTCTTTTTCTTATTCAACTTCGTTATTATATCATGTTTTGAATGCATATATTCCTCGTGCCAACGTCCCAACGTCATTTAAGAATTGTTTACGCTATCTTAGATTGTTAATAGTTGCCTATAGCTTAGGGAGGAAATTTTCCGTGGCTTGAAGAATGACAAACATGAGTACATCAAACTCTCATACAAGCACAGCGTATCGCTGGATTCTCTTATGGCGGGTGACACTCTGCAAAAACCTTAACTTTAATTGTGTTTAGAAACACAATAAGGAGAAGAACAAAAACTTTCCATAAAACATAATATGAAGTCGTGTGTTGAGTCGAGTCTCCTGGATATTGCAAAATTGAGCTCTATTTTTTATGGAAGAGCAAGTCTTTTGTGTTGGAAGTGCAAGATTTTTATGTTCGTTTTTACGGAACTGGGATTGGCTCGGAACGTCATCATTCTTCTGCTGAGTTTTAGTTTAGTGCTTTTTAAGAAGCGCCGCATTTTCTCGCGAGTGAGAGTGGGTGCGTGCGTGAAGAAAGTGTTTAAAAATGAATGTTTGGTTTTTGTACATACATACGATACTGCCAAACTGCAATGTGTTGGCACTGTTAATACAGATCTGTAGGCGTGCATGCATGCATACCAATTTTTTTTTGTCCTTGTTGAATGAATGTGGTTGTTTCTCAGGAGAACTGGACACAGTACATACTAGTTTGGGTGGAGAATGCGTTTGTCGGAAGTGAAACATTCCTCTGCAGAAAAGCTCCTGAGATCGTTGACTTTGCTGGACTAAAAGTGAAAAAAAAATTTGCTTGGCCTCTGTTTATGTTATTACGCGTTCTTTTTTAATGCGGTACACGTCATCATCTCTTGGTCTGGTCTGGTGCATTGCATTCTTTCTATCCTTATTGAAGAAGGAAATCGGATGAGAAAGTAGATATGCGTGACTGTGACAATGGCATTGCACTGCAAGGGCTTTCACTTTTACTGGTTTCTTAAATGAAAATACTTACATATGTATAGGTTTTTGGTATGTACTTTCCTTGTCCGTTATGTACCGTAAACCCTTAAATAATTATCTGTATTTTAGTCAATGTCATTTAACATGATATTTGTACAAATAAAGGATGAGGTATGCTTCTGTTTCGGAAGTTTATTTGCAATACCATGATGATATGGCAATACGATATTTATTTAAATAAATTCATTTAGATATACCTAGCTAACGATTTGCAATGTAAAAAGCTAATCCCAGCTCTACTGATTTGCACCGGTCCCCAGTAAGCACTCCAATCTAAAAAAAAGAAAGAAAGACAGAAAGAAAACTTGTCGGAGACGTATTTCAAAATATGCGGCATGCGGATTATCGAGGCCGTAAGAGCAAAAATGAATTTTTCTCCTGAAAGAACATGCCAATATTACACTTTTACAAGCAGAACACGAAGTAGAAACACGATTCATATCTCGAGGAAAATAAATTGGAGAAGAAACAATAAGGAAGACTTACACACACACACACACACACATATATAGACACGCATTTTATCCATTTTGTTCGTATTTTAATAAGAAAAATATGCCCTTCAAGAAATGTGGTGCTATATTATCTCCACTCTACTGTAGTGGAATTCTTCGTAGTTGCAGAAAACTGGACATAAATGTTTTGGCACGTGTAATGACGTATTTTTTATCTTCTAACCTGCAGGGATCAAAGAAGACCACTATCTAGGGAAGGACGATCAGACAAGACAACGCAGCAGTGGCGCTAGTCCAGGAAGCAGTAGCAGTAGCTCTGGCAGTGGGGGTATTGGGAACTCTGAAAATGGAAGACGATCCTCAAAAGTTGGACAGGACCCGGGTCCGCAACACGTTCCAGCTCCCGCACCTGGAGGCACTTATGGCTTCATGAGAAGGCCAGTAAATGGAAGCAGCAACGGCGGGAGTGCTAAATACGCAGTACCTGTGACTAGTGTGGGTAGCGGCACTAGTAATGGGAAGATGTCTATGTCGGGGGTAAGAGATCATCAGATGTTGGTGACCGGAGAGGATACTTATCATGTAAATCCATATTCCGTAATGCAGCAGCAACAAAATCCTCAAAGTCCAGCGGCACAAAGTCCCAAGACACGGACAAAGGTGAAGATTTCTGGTGGAACTCAGACGACTAGTGATCTTCATGAAATGGGATCAAGAGGAAATAGTGGTCATAGTCATGGTCATGCGTCATTGTACGCTCAGCACCATCAACATCACATGATGCATCATCATCCTCATCACAGCCAAACTCTACCTGGTCATGGTGTTGGCGGGGGAGCCAGCGAAGGTGAATATGCATCTTCAACGTGTTCCAGAAACTCTGGTTCATTCGCCCCTTCCCTTTCTGGCCAACAACAAGGCTCTTCTTCTTCCGGCTACAAATCATTGTCTTTGACAACTCCAACAGCGGCTCAGCTCTCCCAAAGCTTGAGGGAACGGATCCTTGGCTCGCAGAGTCTCCCGAAAGGTGCTACATCCTCGGCGGACTACGCTGCCATACTCGCAGCAATCCAGAATCAGCAAAATCAACAAATTTATGGCACTCCGAATGCGAGCCGGGAACGAATGTCGAGGTATGCTACGGCAGCGGCTGTTGCTGCTGCACAGCAATCGAACTCGAAGAATTTGATGAATGATGGCTCACTCAGCGATGCCGGCGGATACGCTGCGTACAGTGAGATTTATGCACAGGGCGGAGGAATTGGTGGAGGAAGTAGCATGGCATCTGGTACTACTCCATATTCATGGATGAGGCACAGCACTGGATACGCGTCCAGTATTACCAGCGCCCCAACACGACTTATTGGAGGTAAGTTTTTAGGCACCCTTGAGTAAATATATATCGTCTGTTTGGTCCCATTTATGAAACATGGTTCGAATGATTAGAGATAAGGTCTTATTGGTATTTTGATGAGAAAATTATTCACCAAGTCTTCCCTAATAAGAATCTCTAACATTCTTAGAACGAGGAATGTCGTTAAAATGAAAAGTGTGGTAGTAAATGGTCAAATATCGACAAATAAAAATATGTTACCAGTTTTCGTATTGATTTTAACTTTATGAATTGTTATCTCGAATTCGGAAAACTAGTTTACGTCTGTCCCGCTGATCGTGAGGCCAAGTATCAGACTTTTTAATTCAGTAACCTTGCAATCTTGCGAAACCACTTAAACGCTTTTTATTGCTTACTTCCAGTTTGTAGCTTGAAAAAAAAAAACATTTCGTGTGTTTTTGGAACGAAACAGGAAGTGTTAAATCATACGAAAACACGAACAGTTTTGGAAAAGAAAGACGTTTAGTTTGCGAAGTGAAAGTAGGCCTAAAGCAAAGTCATGACATTCAGCTGTAGACAATGCTCGGTATACTGGACAGGTTTGTTCGCTATACGAAACTTTTTTATTTTCCGAATAACGGAGTTGAACAACTTGCATCTTCTGCATTTCGTTTGCAATTTCGAACTCATCCGTTATAATGTGAATATCTTATCTTCATGATGGGTTTTATTCCAGCAGCATTTTGTTTTTTCAGACCTCATATCTAGGAACGTCTTATCTGTTGACGTTAATTTGAAGCGTTGAAGCCTGATTGTATTTTTAAAGTCAGGATGAAAAGGCTTGCAAAACTGAAATTAGTCAAACTAACGTAAACGCGTATGGCTGTTTCCGTTTAAGCGAATAAAGTTTAGTTCCGTCTTTGGTAAGCAAACAGGGTTCTATCTTAAAATGGTCGTTTTTCTCCCCATAAATGTAGGTAGTTTGAGGTTGGTGTGTAGTCAAGAAAAGTTTTTTAAGACGAACGATGAAGAAAATGAGTTTTTTCAACAAAAGTTGAATTTCTTGAAGTACTAGAGCTCTCTACAATCTACAATCTCAAAGTTAACTTGATGGTCAAAATTGTTCGCTGTTGCTTCCTTTTCTTCCATGTGGTGGTGAAGGTGTGAAAACTCCAAAAGGAAATTAGTTTTGGCGTGTCTCAACACCTTCGAAATGATGACAAGGTGAATACAAAAGTCGCATAGAATTTTCATGTGATGCATGAAAGAAAGAAAATGATGTTGGATATTTTATACCTTGTTTTCCACGTTGATCAACAACGAACCCTTAACAGCGGGAGAGTAGAAAATAACTTCCTGTGTAAAATAAAATCGCACGATTTTATTAGATAAGAATTACAGAGAAAGGTAAAGGAAAGGAAAACTATGGAAATGGAAAATACGTCGTTTTTTAATACGTAGTTTCTTTTAATTCTGAAAAAAAAAGTTTGGAATGTTTTGTTGGTGAGTGAACAGGGGAAAGAAATGATTTGAAGACAGAAAGTAAAGAAACCAAGCGTAGCAATGTAAGTATAAGGTATGAACACAAAAAAGCACGTCAAGAAAGCTGAAGGAAATAAAATATGTACGAATGATCCACGACAACTAACCGTATTTGCCAAAATAATAAACCATGGGTATATTGAGTACAATTAACTTTTACAAATTCAAAGCAAAACTTTATGCTGGCGACTTTCAAAGTTTATACTGTAGCTCAAAATACTTAAGTAATTGTTTACGGTGCACTTTTACGATTAATTTGAGTTTTAGTTTATGTCACTTGAATTCGCGCGCTTTGCTCTTGCCAACGGAATTAAGCACCCAGATTAATCGGCCAGACCTAAGATAGAACAAATACGGTACATACCTGTGCCCCAAAACTTGTAATTTCGTCGTTTTGCTGTTTTCTGCTCGTATGTAGTTCGTTTCCGTACTCGCCAAAGTGGAAAAAAGAATGGTTGTGAGTGAGCTGATGCGAAGGAAAATTTTATTTGTTTCTGCAAGATTACAATGAGAATGACAACGCTTTTTTCGGAAATGATGAAAGGGTCCATGTCGCTCCTTTCTTTTGTGACAAATGGGACAATGACAACGATTATGTACTTTTCTTTGCATACGAATGAATTGGCAAAGAAAATTGTCGTCCTTTACCTTTCTTTTATTGTTCTCTTCCTTATTTTCAATATTTTTTCTAGCTGGTGGCAGTATGACAGAGGCGGAGAGTATGGAATCGTTAAGTTCCACATCATCGTTGGCTGTACAGTTGAGAGATGCAAGGAGTAATAGTTTGACTCAAGCCAGGATTTCTTCTGCACAGACGACTCGAGAGCGAGAGCAAGGAAGTCCTTCAAGGAGCCCTAGACTTAACAGGAGCAACAGTATCAGGTTCAGAACGATTTTGTTTTTGTTTTTGGAATGCGCCCTTTTTGGCAATAAAGATTTCTATATCTTTGTTAACAACTACAAACAACTCAACTCTTTTTTTCTTTTCTTTTTGTGATCCCTTATCCGCTATGGCTACTGGGTTGGGCTTTCTCTGTACTTCTTTCTCCTTGGATGATGTGGACTTTGAATGAATGAATGGTTGTTCGGATGATAAAAATTGGTTTGAATGTCAAATAATTAATGAATGACCTAAAAATTAATTTAAACCCAATTCTAATCTCTGAAAATGTGTGATGATGTCTTTTTATCTATATTTTCCTATTCGTTTATTCCCTTTGCATGGCTACATCTGGAACGAAAATAATGATGCATGCTTTCATGTGATCTACTCGTACTCCTGATTGTTCTGATATGTGCTTAAAGCCATTTTCGTGAGAGGACGTTCCCCAGGTAAATCAATCTCTGCTTTATAAGGAAAGTGATTTCCTCAGTTCCTTACTTCCTTTCTGATCTCATGATTGCAAACTGATGACAAAACGATGCGATATAAATTCTTTAATTCTTATGGGAAATGTATTCTGTCATTTGTTTGAAGTTATTTTTTTCTCTCTTCTAACTTCTGAGTAAGGTTGCTAAAATGAAAAGTTGGAAAGGTTTATTTGTCGCAATTTCTTTGACCTTTCCTATTGCCTTTGTAGTTTTATTTTTTATACGTATGTGTCAGAATTACACCCTGAATCTTGATTTTCTTGTAGATGTAGTTAAAATGTAGCGTATTTTTAGTTGTAGTAGAAGAGTTCCATAGGAAGAGTGGAAGGAAGACCGTGTCCCTTGTGACATAGTCAATGTTTGTTTTTCGTTGTTTATGTGAAGTGGAAGAGTGTAAGGGACCATGTCATCCTGACTAAAAGCTTCCCTTGCAAGTTTTGAAAACATAATGTCAACAGTTAAACTTATACACTTAAACAGCGACAGTTAAACATATACAGATAAAAAAAGCGAATAGCGTACATCCTCTCGTGGCTTTTAAATTCCCAAAATACATGCTTATTGCATTTAATTAAAGTTACCTTCTTCCTATAAATTCCCGAATACATTTGGTGCTCAATTGCTTAAAAGAGAGGTTTGTTTGGTCAAAATGGTCAAAATTAAATCCATTTAAATAATAATTTTTTGCTAATAAAAAATGTTTGCCAAAGTGAGGTTTTGTGTCAAAAAAAAAAAAAAATTGAAGAGAAGCTTTAACAGTTTTACTCTATTGTTGCCATTCCATTATTAGATCAACAAAATCAGAAAAATTGTATCCATCCATGATGCAAAGGAACGAAGATCAAAATCCGTACTACAGCTCGACAATGTCGGCCACAGGTGTACCTACCTCGCCTATCCATGGACCAATGACACGGTAAGTAGATTTGTTAGACATAAAAAATCAATGTCAAAATGCTCATGAAAATTTGAGCACATTCTCATTGTGAATATTTAATTTTTGTAGAATTACCAGTGGGGCAGGTGGTCCAGCAGGGCCGTATTCATCTGCAGCATCCGCCTCAAGCAATCACAGCGTTCGCCTGAGCATGTCTCCTTACTCCGGCTTTCTGGCGAAGCTCTCCGCAAAGGAAGATGATAGTAAGAATTTGAAAGAACGAAAATAGTCGATTTTGTTATGGGATTATCCAAAAAAAAATTAATGGATGAGCAGATATAAGCATATTGTGGTGGTGTGGTCAAAAGAGATGTTCGTTTATGTAAATACGTTTCAAGAAAGTTTGGACAAGCAAACTGAACTGGAGATATGCAGCTGTGAACATAGATTGCAGAGTTTAACTTTAATCGTACATTATGATTGATTATTCAATGCATTTTAATTGACTGTAATCTCTTTCAAATATACATTAGCCGCGTACTCTGAGTTTTCATGTCATACATGATTTACCGAGCTAGACTATAAGAATTTTAGTGAATTACTGGTTTTATATTCAAGTTATTTCTGTAGGGTTTCATACCTCATATGGACGTTTATATTTACTTATTGACATTTTAGTGGAAACTGCATTATTTAGACCTTTCCTCTAGCAATGCAAACGTTTTTAGTGGACACTAATCATCCTTAAATATGCGTGTTTTATGATCCTTTTAGAAACCAAAACGATTTAATTAGTGTATTTATTTGTTTGTGTATACTTGCTCGTTAAATTGTAGCATTAAATCTAGCAAAGAATGATCGAGTTCCTTAAAGGTCGACCTCTTAATAACATAAATGCAATGATGGCCTCAATAAAACAACGCTGAATAATAATTTGAATTTATCTTTAGGGTATTTTTGGTCGACATGAATTTTGATGTGGCCATCAGTTTGATCTTGGAATTCGTTTTTATGTGTGCCTCTTTTGTACTGACCAATAAAGCGTGCAGTGCATAGCATGTAATTATGATTTTACTTTCATTCCTTAAACTTGTTTTTCAACTTTGTTACCTGCGTTTGATAGCTAAACACTTGAAGTCATGGATTTAGGCATGCAGGAATAACTATCGATAAAATTAGTTGGGATACAAAATAGCAAAATTTTATGACGGAAGGAAGTGTATTTCTTGAGTCCTTGTGGAATATTTTTAAACTTGTTTGTTTAGTGAATGATGATAAAATTAGTGAGGAATAATATGAATCAGGAGAATTATACGTATGAGCATGGGACGTGACAGCATTATTAGGGAACTAATTTTAACCTACGAATATTTTATCCATACATCGCTGCATTTTTCGAGTCGCCACTAGAAATTCAATGGTTGAACTTGAAATTAGAGAACTTTAGTGATATAACATTAATGCATTCAATTTATTGTTTGATTTATAGTAAATGCATCTTCCCTCAGCCTTGTGTCCACCGCCTCATTGTAAGTTATACCGTTTTGTTTTTTTGCTTGCCATTCATGATCATATTGCTTAAAGTCATCGTCACTGGATGTCAATCAAGTCAAAAATTTACATGAAACTGAAATTTTGCTTTGCCCCTGGCATTACACTACCTTTTAATAGCTTGGATGCTGTTAAAATGTATTAAGTAAAGATTCTTATTAGCTACAATAGCCCGTGCCGTACGATGTCAGTTACTATATTTTAATTCTTTTTTATTATTCTTTGCGTTTGCTCTTCTTGATTTGAAATTCGAATCCAGGAATCCGTTTAATACTTGTCCCTTCACCCAAAAATTAAAAAAAAAATCCTAAACGTTGAACCTCAATAGTTGATGGCTTGATGGTTGTGCATATCTTATGTGATATATGTTCTTATAGACCTGTTTTATTAGTTGTTTTTTGACATGTGCCATGCCTGTATGAGCGTGTTGGAATAAAGCAGATGACGATGATGATGGTACTATACCTAGTATTACTTTTTAAGTTCATTCTGGTATTGAAGGGATTTAATCAAAGTGGAAAAGTGGGCGAGGTTATAAAATAAAGCTTCTTAAGAAAGGAAGTAAAACACCTTGGTTATTATTCCAACTTGAAGAGATGAGAATGGAGATTCTTTTAAAGTATTACATAAAAATCAAAGATAATCTAAACAAATCCGGAAGTATAAGATTTCCTATTGTATTGTACAGCAACATTAAGCTGAAGGGTTAATGTAGTACTTTGAACGATTCATATGCCCATTTAAAAGTCAAGGGTCATTGATACGACAGCCAAGCTTAACTGATCCATTCATGAAGGGGGTGTGGTGTAATATGGATTTTTATTGTATCGCTATCATATCATCTTCATCTCTCTTTAATAGTTCTTTTGAGTTGACTTCACGTCTTAAGTAAATATGAGGCTGGGTAAAGTAAAAGCCCTTGAATAAGATTGTCATTTTGACAATGCAATATTTCAATGTGCTAATCGCGACACGACCTATTTTGCCCAGGGCTTTGTTTAGTTATTTTAATTGTGAAATAGTTAAAACCGTTTAAGCATTTGCTAGTACCAATGTATGTGTGAATGACCTGTTCAAATACTTCTTTATTTATCCTACGTCGTGAACTGTGCAAATAAACAATAATTTTTTTGGTTGTGAAGGATTACAAAAAAAAATCATTGCGTAAATGGCATTTCCAAGTTCTTCCTTATTTTATCACATCATGTTTACTTCAAATCATATATCCAAACAAACTGCCCAAACACATATCGCCGTGCTAAATGATATACTAGAAAAGTTTAGTCAGGTATTGCGAATTGGTTGCCGGCAAATGCGTGCGTGTCACAGTCATGCATGCATGTTGAAGTATTTCTTGTATTTTTTCAAGCGACATTTTAAGTGCCATATTCAAGATAGAGTATGACCATTCCATTTCTTATCTTTGAAAACGCATAATTTACTTGATGAGTTCAGAAAGATGTGATGTATAAAATTTTGCTATGTCGTAGTTTGAGTTTTATCGTCTTTCCAGTTCTAGTGAACGATGAGATAAAATGACATTTCTGAACGTAGGCCCCAAAAAAAGCGGAAGGTTTCTTCTTAATATTGCTTAGCATTATCAGCAATTCTTGAGTAATAGTGATGATATCAAAACTCGAGTGAAGTCCATCTTCGTTCATCCTTTTTGTTTTGCAGACAAGGTTTTTAAATCAGACAAGATTAGCATTTTATTGAGTGGTCTATGTTCAAGCCGAAAGGAAATTGTCGGCTTGATGTGATGACGAGTTTGTCTCCTTCATCTTGCCTCCCGCAGCAAGAAAGAGCAGTATGCAAATTGTTTTTTGAAAGTCGTTCCAGTCCAATCCGTCCAGACTAGTCATACGCTTTGATAATTCCTTTACTTCAGCAATGAATAAAAATTGAGCAGCTTTGAAATGAGAAGAAAGGTTGATCGATGAGCATTAGATTAAAAAGGTAAAAAAAATGAATTATAAAACGTCTTCACTTCAGAATTCTTACTTACGTATCCCTTTTCGTTTCAATGTATTTGGGTATTTACGAAAATGGATTGTTTTTTAAAGTGAACGAATGGTGGTGATCATCATAACATCTACATAAATGCCATATGGCTGTCCAGCTGTGTTTGTGCGTGGATATTAGTCTGAGGGAAGAGATTAAAACGTGAAATCGCATTCTTTTCCTTCATAAAACCCAATGAAGAACACACACATAAACGCAGTGTCTGACTGGGGCTTGAAGAAAATATTTTCTTTTCTCGATGATATCACTACTCACTCCGACCATAAGTAAGGCTTTTAAGTGGAGGATCATGCAAATGCAGTGCTCTTTTAACTTCAATCCCCACTTAAGATTGTGAGCATGCCCAATGTTCATTCAATATGCCGCGTAGGATTTTATTTATCTTGGACAAGAAGTCCATTATTGGAAGAAGTGCAATCAAAGCACAAGAGAAAATATTTTCTCGTTAATGTTGATGTTGCGTAAACGTGGTTGATTGCTAGTAGTTATACTCGTCTAGCCTAGCCTGGTGGCATGGCGTGGTGGTGGTGAATTTTTTTGCCCACATTCCATTGATACTTTTTTGATGAATAAAAGGGGATTAGGAAATGGAGGTATGGCACGTTTCGCCTCTTCCTCATTCATTCTTCTCTTCTCCAAACTTTTTTTTTATTGTTTGTTGTTTTGATGGCATTTTTTTGACGGTCTTGGTGGAATTTAAGATGGCATTCGCTTGGGAATGAAAATGTCACGTTGCCTTTGCTTCATTCTTTTATGCGTATATGTGCGTTGCGTGGGGATTTATGTTTTTCGGAAATTCACAATCACTAAAAACTAAAAAGGGTGGCGGCTGAGGTAAATTCACTGATAGTGTTCTTCAAAAAAAAATGTTTTCTTTATCAAAGTGGCTATTGAACAGAGGTGTTGTACAATCCTTATCAAGGAAAAGTCAGTATCCTCCCCAAAAAGCAATATTTCATAGGACAAATTTTATTGCAAAAAATCACAAAAACCTCTTTTGATGCTGATCAACTCAAGAGGATTATTGCTCTTCACTTTTTATGACGGCGGTTTACTGTTTTAATCCATTTATGGTGGACTAGAATCATATAATTTTTACCAAGGAGGTGGTTATTATGCAATTTTAATTGACTTGCTTCGCTAACTAGGCGCATATATATTTTCACTTCCCTGAAGAATTCCTTTATGACAATGTCTAAACTCTAATTAAGTCGTAAGAAGCGAGTTTTTAAAATCGTTCTTTCTCATCGCAACTTTCTGACTACGCATCCATTTTTAGAAGATCTTTGCTTTCTTTTATTACTCTCTACAATATGTCATTAGAGGAACTAGTTGAAAAGTACCTTCATCAATTTTAAGTGGATAATCGCGAATTTTCGTTTGTATTTCAAAATGCTCTCAGCTTGGACGAACAAATTCTCAAATCATTTAAAATCATCAAATTTTGATATACTTGAAGATCTATCATTAATATGTATTGTACATGGTATATAACGAATTGACGCTGAAGCAACGTGATGAACTTCGAATGAGATTAGACGAAGTAGTAAGCAACTCAACAGATTTTTAGAAGTATAGATCGCAATCTCTTTCTATGGAAAAAGTTCTCTTTTATTATAATAATGGAGAACGAATATAAATGTTTTTTATTAAATACTCTGACTGTTAACCTTATTTTGGAATAATTTACATGGCCAAACTCATTGTCATAGCTATACGGCTTAACATAGGGTAATTATGATGGATTCATCGTTGTTATGCATATTTAAATTTTAATTAATCTGTTGCAGAAAGTTTGTTGTATTGGTGATGTAAGAAACGTACTCAAATCAAATCATTCTTCTTGTGTCTTGTAAGTACATATTATCCTTGTCGGTACGCCCGAAAATAATTGGACGACTTGATTGCTTTTATGATGAGGATATTTAAACCGACTTGGTTCAATTGTATCCAGTTTATTTTGTGAGCGTCATTCTCTGCGTGCATATTAATTGACCATGTAAGGTTGAAATCCATATTAAAACTTCCTTTTTGCCTTTTATCCACGTATTGCCGCGGCATTGCTTGATATCCTTTCAAGAAAAAAGTTGCATGATGGTGATGTGATAGTGAAGTCACACGAGTGTAAATAATGAATAAATAAAAAAAAGCAAAAGAATTCATTTGGTTTTGGTGCTTGTGCTTTTCGCGTTAATCATTATAAAAGGACACTGCCTGTGATGTGATACTGTGAATTAGGTGCGAATTACAATTTGCGCAACAATGCGTAAGCACAATCTTTTGGAATGCACACAATAAAAGACAAATGAAAAGTTCGCAAGTAAGTGTGTATGCCGCTTCAAACATGAAACTCACAAGCTTTTTTTGTCGTGCCGTGGCCGTAACTAATTTTTTCTGATGTTTTACAAAGAAGGATGATGACAAAGGACTTTTTGATGAAGTCGGAACCATCTCATGAATAGCATCAATGTAAGGATGGAGGTTCAGAATGTTTAAATTAGTACTGGAAATAACAATGGCTTGTTTCTGTTCAAATTCGTTTGTAAGGTGTTTGCGTTATTAGATAATAATGTAAATGATAATGACGGTGTTGTTTACTAGGGGTAGAGAAATGAAGCTACTATTTTACCCTAGCTCTGACGATATGATCACAAAACGACTCTGTACAATTTCTATTTTTATATTGCAGTGGATACAGGTGTGAGCAAACGTGATCACGTTACAGCTTTGAGGCATTGTACTTTAATAGGTTTGGACTTTTCAGTGATCAAATGGCCTCCTCACTCCACACTTTTAAAACTTGATAATTATTTGAAACAAAATAAAATTATCTAAAAATAAGTCATCTTTTGACGGTATACTGTATACAACTTTCGTGTTTAATTGTCTAGCTCGTCGTAAAAGCAAAAGCAGTTACTTTATATTATAAATGTTTAGATCAATTCTAAGGAATCATGTTTTCGATAAAGCCCGTCTTCTAATCCTAATTTCAACAGGTGAAGATCAGTTTTGCTCTTTCGAAGGAATTAGAAAAACCGAGACAGGATGAGCGTTTTTTGAAATATCTTTTTAAATATTAGTCATGTTTATCCCTACATCGACCATCCGACGGAACGGAGAACTGTCCATTTTATATTTTTGTTTGGTATTTAAAATTATTTCCATGATGCAGGCATATTCTTCATTTCGTTTCGTCTGCCAACCTTGCTTGATTCTTTTCTCATTTAAAGGCTTTTTCCGGCGAAATCTTTGGCACTGATGTTGGAATTGATCCTTTGAGATTGGGATGAGATGAGAGGAAGTATATGATAATAGATATCATGTTCATTCAACAAATCTGTTCTGGTTTTTTTTTGTTGAAGATGATGATATGGCTCGCTGATCTTCACCAATGCATTGCAAGAAATGTGTTCCGATTATAGAGTTGTTATGATGTACTTAAAGCTTGAGGAGAATGAAAACGAAATCAAACAAGATTAACCCAAAGTTCACGTCACGAAAATGTAAGGAAAGTGATGAGGATCATAATTATGATTACTCGTGTAGAAAAGGATATGAGATTTTACGGTAAACGTTTTAAATTGGTAACAGATCTCGCTGATGTGATAATCTTTTATTCCGTAAACATTAAAAAGATATTCTTCGAAATAATGTGAAACAGAAAAAAATTCAAGGTTGGATGAGTTTACCTTTGGGAGCCAAAGATGCTGCTTCAGTCGTTGGATAAAATGAAAGTTAATGTGTAAGATGAGATGCACTGCTTTACTGAAGTTGGTCAATTCAATTTTTTTTTGTACAACTCTGTTAATTTTTAATTCCTAAAATTTCTTGGTTTCAACCTCAAGCAATATTAAATCAATGATATGTCTCACTTTTAAGTTTTTAAAGCGTTTCCTTTATTTAACCAGCTACGTTGCACGATATTCCTTTCATTTACTACCGAGCATGTAAGCATTCAATTTTTTAGAATATTTTATGTTATTGCAACATTCGTTAAGATTAGAGAGAACAACAATTATATACCATGAAATAAGTAAAGAGGGATGCGAGAAGGAGGCGTTTTCTTTATTAGATTAGCCATATTTGCTATTGATGTTTGGGTAGAAAAAGCCAGAATATCTTCCTTTTTAACACTTTACGTAATCCATTTTTCTTGGTATTTCATTTCCTTTGCTTTTTCGTATCAAACCAACCGAATGAAAAGTTGCATGCACGCACACACTTCTTTTTTCTTCAGACCATTTCAACACAAGTTAGCGTTTATGTAGTTATGTGCATTACTTCCAGCATAATCACATCAGGTCTTTTTCCTTCATGAGCTCTTTCAAAACAAGAATGCTTAGTTCAGACAGGCACACGCCTACTTTTACACTTGCTGCTGTCGTGGTAACATAACTTTGACGTTTTTGATTGCAGCGATTTAGGGTTTTTCTTGCTGTTAATAAAACTACATAGTTTTCGTGTTATTTTCCGGTTGTATTAGATTGTTTGGACGGGGGGAAGTAAAAATCCCATTATAATAGGATTTATAAGATAAATGTTTTCTCCATAAACATTTTGAAGGTGCTCCATATTCCTTAACATCCTCAATATTACTACAACTAGAGAATTATGTTTCCAAAATCAGACCAATTTTTACGGGAAAAGCTTTGATTGAACCCATTCTTTCTTCATGAACTTTAATTATGTAATTGAACATGCACTATTGTCTTTAGTTTTCTGACATTACACACATTCTCAATTGCAAATTTCTATCTATTTCAGTTACCGGGGCAGTAAAATGTATTTAGCACACGGTTTTGATTGCAATCGTAACTTTCCTTATCGCCAATGATGTTCTAAAGGTGCAGACTTACGTTTTATTGCTGTTTAACTCCGCAATATTTTGTTGCAACCAAAATAAAACGGAAAGTATGTATATATTCTCCTCGTTGGTTTATTCCAAACTCACATAATTCCCATTGAGAAGGGTTATTGATAAAGATAAATCTCTGGATTGATTTGATACGTAAGAATAAATTTTTCTTCTGGTTTTCTCCCAAGGGCTTAGTTTTATTGCGCCATTCTAGAACTTCATGTCCTGTTGTGTTATCGTTATCAGTATCAGGAATGTCATGAAAATCTATGTCTTTTTGATCATTTTTTATTTATTGTGCATGGATTATAGATTCTATTGGCATCCAGAAATTTTTTCTTACACAAAGGATTTTTTTCGTGTACAAAGTAGTGCATGACTTTTCATTTCTTTGCCAAAAAGTAAGTAATAAAAAGGGAAGTTATTTTTTGAAACACGAAAATACATGTACAATATGACACAGAAGCGAGATCCAATGGCCACCGACATTAACAAGCAACAAAAAATGTGAAAAAGAACTTTTTCAAGTTTATCTGAAGTTGAAAGGATGCTATTTTGCGGAAGCAAATAAAGAAGCTTTTGCGAATCTGGAATGAAAAAACGGAACCAATTTTGGCATGACTTTGCTTTTCTCGCTTTTTCCCTAATCGGATTCCTTTTTTTTCTTGGCTACTGGCAAATACCGATGTACATAACTGATCCATTTCGGTTCATACACCCCGTATGTATTTGTGTTTGCAGTTTAGATTCCATGAGGAAAAGGATATGGTTTTGTCTGCTTTGGTTTTTTGAGTAGTTAATCTATTGTAATGTAACTTACATAAATGCACACTCCGTTTGGTCAGTCAGTGCAGTAGTACAGTGACCCCATCCTCTCCTGTGAGAGTTTGGAATTACGGATTCGATATATGAATGAGTCATGTCGTGTTTATCTTGGGAACTATTAAGGCAGAATATTGCGATAGACACCATTTCCAGAAATAAGTCTGTCATAAAAAAAGGTTTTAGTGTGAGTGGAAGCCTCTTCACTTGACCTTGTTTATCCTAATGGAAATCTTTGTAGCGTTTGTTTTCCTCTTTGTGCGTATGATAAAAGGATTTTGCTCTTGCTTTGTTCGCTATTCAATGAAAGGGGCGCTGTGCATCTTTTGACCACGATATGATCCATTTCTAAAGGAAAAAATGAACTACATGGATTTTTTTATGCAAAACTAGATAAAAGGGGTAATGTAATGGTTTGGCGACAGTTTTTGACCATCATAACGAGTTTACTACAATGGAGATTCATGAAGAATGGCTGATATGCATTATTAAAGGAATGCAAATAGTAAGTCTGTATTGCCCCTTTGAATTGCTTTACGCTTAATTGCAAGACAATTGTTTGAGTAACAAATCCATAATATTACCACTGATGTGGTACATCGAGCTTCGGGTCTACACAACTACAGCTTTTGGCATCGAGGTCGTCTGGCTAGAGACTAAAAATTCTGTTTTTTTTTATTATGAATGATATTGCCCTTCTCAATTTTATTTGTTTTTTGGTCGCCCCCGATAGCAAATGATATTACTATTTACTAGAGGGATTACAACAAAATCAGACAGCAAGGCATGGGAAATATTCTGAATTTTGATTGATAGATCTAATGTCAGTCTGCGATTTCCGCTCTTATTTCTCCCAATGAGATTGCCACATACATTTCACAATCAAAGTCATCAGTTGCAATTGATATGACATGATTTGATATGAGGAAGCGCGTACTTCAATAAAAAAACCAATGCACGTATGTATCAAGTACACGAACTAAATGAATGCCCTCCAAATTAACTTTTTGCGCATTTTTTTGCAATTGTATTATATTTGCGGCGACGAGAAAAAAACAAGTTCTTGCAAGCAAACATGTTGTCATTTATCTAGCGTCCGCTGATTATATGCATTGAATGACAATAAATGTTAGGTTCAATGCTGGGCCAGCCCGGGCCCACCGTTCATTGCCAAAAACAGGCTCATATCTGCATTTACTGGACTCTTATGCGAAAGTTTATCGCTCTAATGGAAATAGATTGAGAATGAGCGCATCAGTCCAAAACAAAATTATTGTCTTTCTAAATTCGTCATGTTCCTTCTTCTATGTTTGTCGGCTAAATAAGAATTACTAGAAGCACGCCATGAAGGTACTTAAATCATGGAAAAATTGTATGTTGCTGAGTCAAAGGACTCGAGGAGAAGTATTATATTTCGTACTTAATTTTATTTTATGACTTGACGTAGACAGATTCAACTTTGCTATTTTTCTACGTCTGCCTGACCGCTTGTGCTAAATCATGGAGGATGTCATGACTGGACATGACAACTTCTGCTTCTTCATCTTGGTTTCAAAAACGATCGGCATTACTAGAAAGAGCCAAAATTGCAATTACCGCGAAACGCCATTATAATTTGAAATTGCTTTTGAATGACACTGAAAGCTACCTTAAAGATCTTAGAATTTATTTTCCTATGTAATACTAACAAAATTTATACGATCTAACAAAAGTTGTGTAAAATGCTCTATTATGGTCCAGACTAACTTAAAAATGTAATTATAATTAAAACATTAATTCAGCCAAAAAGGATGCAAGCAATTTAGAAAGATTATTTTGGTGGCGTTACTAAATACACAGGAATCATTTTTCACTGCATTTACCTATTAGTGTTTTGCTATAATAATTAACACCGTCGTTGCTCGCACTTTTCAAATTTTTACATTTTTCTTTAAAATCATGGCTCATGACCGGTACGGATTGGGAACTACAGCTTATCTCTTTTAATGAAAAATAAGTAGCCTTGATAAACATACTAATAAATAGGAAATGTATTTGCGATTGTAATATGTTTCGGTTAGAATTCCACGACACATTCTACTACGGTTCATTTTCGACGGTCACCTTTTTTGTTTCTTACTTACACATAAATCGCAATCATTTAATGAATCTGTCACTAGGTTGGTTGTATTACCTAGATGTCATCCTTATATGCTTACAGTATATTCATAACATCTTCGCAATTTATTTGACCCCTATCCAGTTAGTTGGATTACACCTTTATAAAATAACGTCGGGATGTTGCATTAAGGTGCTACCTCAGAAAACCAAACGTCTGTAGTGAAGTTTATCATTATCTTGTTAAAAAATACGATAAAGAAACTGGTAATCTACTTGAAGCTAGAGAAAAAAATGAAAATTTGTTGAAAGCCTGAAGTGATTTATTTGCAAAGTAAAACGGGTACCACCATGCAATCCGCATGAGTAATGCAGCTGGCCTGGTCGATTTATTATAATGTGTGTGAATATTATGTATGTTATTCCAATGCATTTTATCCTATGGCAAACTTAGAATCTACCCAAAATAAAAAAATGGACGAAGGAAGAGCGACAGGCAATTTGTCTGAATTATCGTGGTATCCCTGAGTAATGAGGACATACCGAACCGAGAAATCGGTAACGCACATTTGTAATTTGTGATTTTCAAAGAACGGTACACTCCACTTCAAATATAATTGGATAAAGTGGGACCCTCTTCTACTTAAGACCATTTGTGCGGTACAATCTTTTTGCAAAAAAAAACGACAATCGACAACTTACAGTTTTTTCTAAGGTTTATGCTACAAACGAACCAGATTTTTGTTGAAATCAGATGTTGCAAGCGTTTCTTTATGACTTTCTTATTTTTTTGTTTCTGATGAAACCGCATGTCCTACTATTATTTTGATACGGTGGAGGAAAATTGGCTCTTGTGAGTTTCTATATTTGAAAATGGCAATGTGTTTTATTGATAATCTTACAACGAATTTCATAATTAAAAAGTAGTGGCGAGACTAGTCATTAAAAATTATCCATTCTAATTTCCTTCTTTCAAATTAATTCTTGTTTGAGCAAGCCATAATTACAGTTTAACATTCTTTTTACGGCCGGAAGCAGTTGCTTCTTCTTCCACGAGCTGTACCATAAACAATTCGTCGACTATTCTATAGCAGTATAAGTATTCATTGTCAACGGTCCTTTCATAAAGTTTGATCGGATGTGTGCCTTTCTGCTGTTTATAGTTGTTTTACAAGTAATATCATGCTGAATTAACTTTTTTTCTGGCAATGAAGTTAAGGGAAAATAGGAATGCAAGCGATATACAATACGCTTTTATACGTGAGTAATACGAAGAGAAAACAAGTTTTACGGAAATTTTATGCAATGTAACCGGTAGATAAGCGGAGAAGAACGGATACTTAGTGAGAAATCATGTTGAATGATAAGTATAAAATGTAGGATGCTCAATTCTCGTCTGCTCTACGGTTTGAACGGTTCTATTCTTGTAAAACGGCAGTTTCCTTTCTATAAAAAATGCATTAAAATAATTTGCTCGTGATTACTCATGATACTTCATGGAATTTTTCAAAGATTCGTTCTGAAAGATAAAAAAGGAAATGTTGAAACCGCTTTGTTAAGAAAGTATTAATTTTCTTTGAAGGCAACCAGCTATGTACAAAATAAATCTATTCAAATACCAAAGCTATAACTATAACTATGTGTACCTACATGGATGCATAGAAAAAATAAGTGAAAAATGCGTCAATCTATCTGTAATCATATCATCATATGCAGCCTACTTAACCTGAAGTACGGTATCTTATTACTAGAGTGGATATACTGCGAAAGGAATGAGATGGGTTGGAAAGAAAAAAAAATATTAGAGCACTCATGTTCAATTAAACTAAATACGGCTTATGTAGATAACATAATGTTCCCAAAGAGCTTAGGTGTATCGATATCGATGAATCACTAAGGAAGCAAAAGGATGTCATTTACATTGTCAATGTCAATTTCCC
Organism: Seira musarum; assembly: GCA_027743895.1. Classification (NCBI taxonomy): domain Eukaryota; kingdom Metazoa; phylum Arthropoda; class Collembola; order Entomobryomorpha; family Entomobryidae; genus Seira; species Seira musarum. Next base: position 28,475 of record JAHZMX010004952.1, read on the forward strand.
ATGCATATACTTAAAAGTAGGAGCCAACTCACATGTCACAAGATAGTTAATACTTGCTTTAAAAAAACTCAGCTCTCCTGTTTGTACTTTGACTTAGATTTTTTACCCACGTCATGTGAAGCTAAAACGAAGATAGCGCAGTATTCCATTGTTTCATCGTATTTTCTTTTCTTAACTTTGTAAACAACTCTCTTTGCTTTGAACTTCTTGTCTGTTTGAACTACAAAGAACAAATATCAATTTTTAAAGATAAAAAAGTGAATGATTGAATTCCTTCTCTTTTTACAGTGTTTTTGTACCATTGTCATTTTGTAATAAATAGTCTTGAGAAAGTAATCATAAAAACATTTTTCATTTATTTTTTCCTTTACATTTCTTCATTAAGCAATCTCAAGTGGCGAGGAATGGAATGGAATGAATATGAAGCAAGAGAGATAAAAGCGAGGCTACCTAAGCAAGTTTTTAGCACTTCCCAATTCATTAGTGCTCTTCGGATGCGATAATAAGGAACAAAAATTACTTCTTAATTCTGTACGATTTTACGAGGTATTTCCAAATATGTTGATGCTGCAATACGGAATACCAAACGCTTATTATGTAAAAAAAACCAATCTGTTCGTTTCTTACTCAAGCTTCATAAAAACTGCATTTTCAATGCTAAGTGAGTTCCTTAAATTTCCATTAAGAAACTTCAAAAGAAGTGTTAATAGGGACTTCATTGCAGTACAAAGACTCGATATATATTGTGAGTAGGGAATAAATACTATCTGAGCGATGTATACAAATTGATTTGCCGTCGTACTAAAAAATAATGTAATTTAAACAAACAGTTTTTTTAACCCACTAAATTAAATTTTAGTTGGATTTTAAGAAATTCATAAAATTATAAGTGTATTTTTTATTTCTTCATAAAACCCATTGAAAGTTAACGCACAGTTAAGTACTAATGTTTTTACGGGTAATTAAAAAATGCATCACAAAACAAACTATGAAAGACAAAATGTAATGTTTTGAGCATACCTGATCATTTGTAAGAACCCAATTGGGCCTGGAAATAGTACTTCAAATCAACAAGAAGTTTTAAGAAACCATGCCGTTATAAAAATTCAAACTTTAATCGGAAATTCAAGTGTTTTTATAATGAAGTACCCTGGATCTGGATTGCATGCTAGCATTGGGAATTGTTGAATGAAGGCTGTTTCGTTCTCTTCTTTCTTTTTTTGCTTCAGAGAGGCCAAAACATTTTAGTTGAAAATAAGTGCTTCTATAAGAAAGCCAGGGCACTTTTTATTGTTATTTTATCACCGTCATCTTCTTCATTCGTTTTCAAGCACTCGTCTTCCGTCCTTTTTCTGAGATGATGATTACCTCCACTCCACTACTCTTTTCGAAAATGTTCCCCGAGGCGTTGCTGCAACCTGCAACAGTAACTTTTTTTCTTCTGAATGGCTACTTTATGTTTATCGCATAGTAAGTGGTAAGAACGCGAAATGCTTTTGGTCTAGTTTAATGGGTTCACTAGGTATGTAGATATGTAATATTGTGTATTCTCTCCTGAGTTCTGCAATTCCTGTGAGACAGATTAGCTCCCGACTTTAGACAAAAAACTAAATTCGATTTGTATAACATAAGGAATAAATAATGAACGGAAGAGTACGGAATAATCTTCTCTTCAGGATAAATAGGAAGCATGGAAGCGTCATTTAGATTTTTTTGTTGTAAGGAAAAGGAATGAAAACAGGGAAGTCATGACGGATAACTTATTTCCTGTATTTTGTTATTGGTCATTGGGAAACAAGCGATGTAACACAACTATCTAGATTTTCAGGCTGTTCGGATTAAAAATAACCCTTGTCCGAATTTCGAGGTCATTTGCTAAAGTTAAATTATCAAAGTCCGTTATATAGAACTATAAAAATGTCGATAAGAGAGCATTATAGTAATAAACCATATTATGTAATTGAAAGAATGGTTTGTTAACGAACGTGGTTTTCCAGCTGGTTTTAGTTTTAATTGAAATCATATTAGTAATTGTGGTCTAGATTCTGATGAACTTATTCATGTTTGAAGGTCACGATTTGTATCCATATCACTCGTAATAGGTAGTAAGTAAGAAAGAAAAGATGAATAAAAAGTGTGAGCGGATGTTGTAGAAGAGGTAGTAAAGTCAAGGATGATCATGATGATGGTGATGAATTCTTTCAAATTGTCTTGTTATTTCCCTCATCAGTTGAGTTGAAGTTGAGTTTAGGCCGACACCCTTGTTTTCTCTAACAACAGGTCTGAAACCATTCCAGTTTCTCCTCACTTGATTAATTCTCGTCTCAACCATAACATCCAATCCAACTCTCTTTTTTGTATGCACGTTTACGTCATCAAAGTCAACAGTCTAGTTTCAGTAAATAAAGTTGATGATGAGTTTCGAGGTTTTGAAGCTGTTTAAGTGCTTATGGCAGTTTCCAGAAAATGAACGAGACCTACAAAAAATAACACTTTGACTTGCTGCTCAGTCATTGCTCTGTGAGATCTCTGGCGAAAAATAAAAAGGGAATAAACGCGTCATGAAATGGAGGGTGTTAATGTAATGGCAACTGGAAATGGTTTTTTTGCCATCGCTATTGATGGTCAGTCTAACATCAACAACATCATTCTGGACTTGAGTGACCAAACCATTTTATCACTTTTTAAATGATCAACAACACCACAAAAAGGAACATATAAAATGTATGGAATGACCTGAAATAGTATTTCTGTTCTTTTCTTATCTCAATTGTACTAACTAGAGAGTGCAATGCCGAATACCTTTGAAAGAATACAAACAGAGATAGCTACTTCGTTTCCTAACTCGATATATCTGGAATGAATTTGGGCGAAATTTACTACAGTGTTTTTATATGTAGTGTGCTACTATCACTGTATAAAATTCATTCGTATAAAGCAGGAGTGAAAATCCAAAAACCCAATTAGCCAACAAATATATTACATCTTCGAAAAAATATAAAAATGTTATTTTAAGTGATGGACCCGGGGGTTGAGTTCTGATATTGCGACATTCAGTATATGGGTTATTAAATTATAAAACTATTTACATATTATAAAAGTAAAAATGACTTATTTTTATGTTACATCAATCCGTTAGTTCCGGTACACTGGAATTCGTTTTATTCTATGACGGTGTACCAAGCATCGATGTAAATAAGCCCATATATTCATGTACACGAACAGAATAAAAAAATGGTTGTGGTTTCGTTTGAACTTTGTAAAGAGTGATGCTACCCCTCTGCTGTGATATCCATTAAAGTTATCCCATGTTTCAGGGAAGTTGTTATTCTTCTCTCCGTCATGTCATACTTGTAAATGAGGCATATGTGTACCTACTTACCCAATAAAAATATGTATGGGAAGTGTATTGGATGTGCTGCTTGGATTGGATTGATGCAGGGACCTCGAGAAAATAAATACTCTTTTAAAGAATCTTTTGTTGCCCAAAAGAATGACAAAAATAAAGATGAATAGGATAGGATAGAATGGTAAAAAAATGGAGCTGGAAAGATCTTTAATTTTCTTGGGTTTTTAAAGTTAGTGTCTTGTCTTGGCAAACGAACGTAATGCAATGTAGGTAAAACGTACAATTACTCGTCCGAGTCCGAAGAAAGAAGCCAAAAGTTGTAGATGGAATATATCCTCTTCAATGTTGCTACCCATTCCCATCTGCACTTCACGTTGAAGCGAAACAAACTTTTTTCTTACTCTTTCTTCCCTGGTTTGGTTTGGTCTTAAAAGGGGCATCAGAGATCCCTGAGGCACTCTTACGAGAAGTAAGAAAGAAAAACGAAGAGTTGAGATAAATGTATTTACTTACCTTTACATGGATTTAATAAATGCTTGAGACATAGAAAAAAGCACTTTCTTGTTATTTTTCATCCTCTCGTAAACTTACCATCAGCTCAAGTCTGCTAGATGTGTACTTTATACTATATAAAACAACAAACAGAAATGAAACAAGTGCATATCAGGTGAAATATCTGAAACGATTTTTCTCCTTTTGAGTAATCAAGAAAGGAGGAATGAACCATGCAATGCAATAGTGGGAAAGGACGAAATTGTATTCATTTTATTCTGTAGCATGAAGCGAAGTAAAAACAATTTTTTTTGTTTGCCTTCTCTCCGTTTCCCTTTTGTCTTCTTCTCTTGGACAGTCGATTTACGCTGTGGTGGCTATGCCGTTGCGTCTAAACAAATTGTTTGCAGACGTACCTCACATCTCACGTCCAAGTCAAAGTCGAATAAAGGAAACTTAAACTTCTCGTCCTGTTGAGAATCGCCACTAATAATGATCAGTTAACTGTCAATCAGTGAAGGTACCTTACTCAATCCTTTCGTCCTGAACAACTCTTTTCTCTTGTTTTTTTTTGGAGGAGGATGTTATTCTGTCTCTGTCTATCTTCTCAGGAGAGATAAAGTGTGGATTGTCTTGTTGATTTATCTATAACAGTTTTGCTAATTCTTCCAGGAAGACTTCATCCATTTCCGTTGCTTTTGCACTTGATGTCTTGTCGGGATCGAACTCACACTTGATCTGTGAAGATTATTATTAGACATGAGTAGAGCAATAGTTCGAATCACTACAAGATTAAAATAAATCGATTGGGCTAAATCGAGAATAAAAAGTACAATCAGTAGCTATCACTTTGTTTTGCCATACGACTTCTTGTTTGATCAGAAATGGAACTAACTCACTCTTCGTGAATTTGCTGGCAAAAGGAATCAAAATACTTATTGTATTCCCTTCAATAGAACGTGGATACTCTATTTTCGACTGTATACTTCTTTTTACTACTGAGGCTCGTGATCAATTGATAGTTTTGCTGGTAAAAAAAATGTACATATTCATACTTAGTTGATACGTAAGTTGCATAGATGGTTTCTAAATTTAGTTTGTACGATATGATAGTCATGTCTTCTAATGCGATAGATACGGCAAGAGCAATTTCAAGTCTAGCCTAAAACTATCATGATATTATGGCAGTGACATCTGACATTATACGTAATAATGCCATCTTTTGAAAAGGGAAAAGCTACTTGAATGGAGGGATAGAGTAAAATTGGATCAACCCGGCCTCTTCCTTTAGGTACCAAGCAAGAAAGTAATATAAAGCTGACTGGATTTCACTTGACACTTGTCGTGTCGTTTGTTTCTCCTTCACTGGAAAACAACCTGATTGGCAATTTAATGAAGAAAAGAAAGGGTTGCAAAGTAGGAAGGAAGTCATCACTTCTAATTGATGCCATCACTGCACTGAAAATTCCATGTTGTTATGTTGCCCACATTTTCTCGACGCCCCGAGTTCCGACGCCTACTTTTATTGTGTTTTGCACGCGCGTGTGCAAATATTTCCGCATTACAACGGTAGTAGTAGCTTTGCAGCTCTGTCGTGTCAGCATATTATTCTATTGCTTTCGCGAGAAGCTTCAGACTCCTTCACTCAATTTATTTATTTATATTCTCGTATCCAGTGAAGGAATCTGTAAAATTGTAAAAAGTCTATGTAAACGAAAATGAAATGAAAGACTTCAGAAAGGACAAAAGAGGATTATATTATGCGAAGTGAAATAATAAGCTATTTTCTAGTTTCCTTCCTTTATTATTATTCATGGAAAAACGTAAAGAAAATTGTTATTGCTGGAGAAATGAGAAGTCCGTTTCTCGAAGGTTTTTTTTGACTTCATAAGTGTTTTCCCTATTGAATCATAAACTTTGTGAAACCGAAACGGTTGTGGTGGTGTGAAGAAACTACCCGGTATTTGGAAGGGAACTGTCTTAATGCACCTTCCTTGTTGATCTCAAATAGAGGATTCAGATAAAAAACAAATAAATGAAATTGTTACCTCTTGCCCTAGTTAAGTTCATTGTACGGCGAACTAAATAAATTGCAAACATTGTTGGCGAGAATGCGATGAGAATATCAAAAGGAAGATAGTCTGCAGTAGATATAAGTCGAAGGAAAAGTCGTAAAGCTCTGCTCTGCTTGAAAATTTTTAATGAGGATGGACAAAGAAAATTTGTTTGGCCTGGGCTAACAATAAACTTCATGGATTGCATTTCCTTCCAACCCGGTGAATATTAAATTACGTACCTTTTCCTTTGTCAATTATTGTACTGACGCTTTGTCTTGTTTATTTTTCCTAAAAGTTTTTTTCCTGTACTAACCTCACGAGACCTTTTTTTTTACTTTTTTAGGTCACAGGTTGATTTAAAATATGGGTTTCTCGACATATTGTTGATAATGAAAAACCTGGTAACCATCGAAATTTTTGGCATAATTCGTGGGATTAGTCGAGTAAGTTCATTTTCGGCTGCACAGGTGTATTTTACGGTTATTTGTTGTTGGCACTATATTTTCTAAATATATTATAAGACCAGCACGCACCTGAAAACATGATACAAAATGGATATGTTCATTAAAGTTAGATTGTTTTCAAATAAAATGTCTTAGAAGTATCAAGGGCAAGCGTGGAGAAAAGAGCTTGGTGACCATTTCACCAGCTTGTGTTGAAACTTTTTTTGTTTGCCAACTGCCGTCCCTAAGTATCTGTATCTCACCTTTACGTGGCAATCGCAATTGGTGTTGTCGATGATGGTGGCGAAAAAGGCAATATTACCTAAATTAAAAGAGCTCTCGGTCTCCTTCGTATTAGAGCAAACTTGAAGACACTCACAATCAAACTTTGTTGTGGTTATATAGTTCGGAATTCAATATGTATTTGTAGAAGTAAGTTGGGGATTTTCTAAATGTTAGACAGTTACCATTCCACTTGTAACTTTACTTTGTAAAAGGAAAATCGGTGACCTAATATTTTGGCACTGCTAATGCCACAAGCCCCGCGTTCCTATTAATTTCGTATCTACTATAAGGCCACTGTAATCGATTTTATAGGCCAATGTTTATTATTATTAAGCCTAACCTAAAAAAAATTCTAGACCAGGTTCAGCTGAACACGCACACATATACAAAATATAATCGTAGAGCTGGAAGAGGAGGTGTCCTCTGGTCTGGATTGAACTATATTCTGACTTGTTTTTTAAGGAAAATGTGGTTCTAGTTCAGCAATATTAAAATAAATTATTACGTACCTGATCCTTTTCAGCTAGTGTTGATTTTGAAGTGTCTGTCCGACCTCACAGTAACTTTCGGAAGCTGATAAAAGACCCCACTGCTCCTGGAAAGGACCTTTACAGTTTTTTTTCAGTTAAAGCAGTTCACTTGTAACGGCAGAGCTAACGGCTAGAACTTATCCAATGTAGATGGAGCAGCTCTGTGATAGCTAAAAACTGGTTTTATTGCACGATAGACGCTGCTTTAATCAGAACTACGTACAAAGTAAAACAATTTTCTACAAATTCTACGTTTTTTTAAAACTATTTATTATCATCAGCTACGTTTCTACAAAAGTTTAGACGGTTTTATTGATATTGAATCGTATAGCATCGTGCTCGACTTTCTCCAAATCCATACATTGCATGCATGTCATGCCTTGCCATGTAATTTTCCTCTTAAACTGAACTCTTCAAAAGCTTTGCTAAAGTTTTATCGATGTTATGTTATTTTCCCCTCTCAAATTTCCTCTTTTGGAGCAATAGCAAACGCTTCAGGGAGCTCCAGTCGTGAGTATGTTTTTGGATTGGACAACAAGGTCATTACCATCTCTTCCCTACCAAAATAATACATTGTGTTGACAGTTCTTAGAAATTAGGTGAATAATCTATTACGCTACATGGTTTGTGGCAGTCGCATATTTATTTCAGGTTCCAACAATGAAACACTTTAGAATTCCATATTAAAAGTTGTTACTGTAGCTTTGGTTAATCATAATCAGTCAACCGTGCCTATTCTTTACGAAGCATTGTAGTAAGAAGGTAGGACGTAGTGCTCATTGTCATAGTTTCATACTTTCGTTTTTGAAAGAAACACAATCACACCGTTTCATTAAGAATTGATCCCGTGGACATATATATTATTTCTCTTCTTCCTTTATTTTCTTTCAGCTTCTAGCCGAGAGTCTCATATTTTCTCACAGGGTAGGACAAGCCAGGACACTCAATATAATGGGAGTTGAAGTTGAGTAAGCAATAAAAAGCGATGTAAAGGGAAGCCACAAGAAACATGTGTACTCCTCCTCATCATCATCATATTTAAGCTCGAAGCATATTTAAGAAATTGTTATTATTACAAAGTTCCACTGTACTGCAAGAAGCTCCCTTCTTATTTTTTTCTGTTTATTTTCATGAAAGAAAAAAGAAGAAACGGTTGCATTTTTACATTGCATTCTCAATACAATTCACAAAAATTCAATGTACATATAAGTATATGTACATAATACGTCGTCGGTAGGTCGGTTCGGTTACTGGTATTTTTTCTTGCTGAAGCCAGGCCAACCAGACTCGATACCTTTTTTCATTGTCTTCGAATCTATTCTACCTGTGAGAAAAAACCTGCTTTTTCATGGATGTACCTCTCCAATATGTAATGGCACTTTATCCCTCACGTATCACTTTTCTTCCTCAGCTAAGTAAGATGGAGAGAAACATTTGAAGTGGTTTGGTATTTATCATATCAAAAGCAATAGACTAGCTCATCAAACAGACTTCACTAGAAATTACGCTGCATTTAACATTTTTACCTATATTCACAATAAGTTTTTTTTCTTATTTTTGGAGAAGATGCAGTCATGTTACTTAAGGTAATTTTTTAAAAAGTTTCAACTTGGTTCTTGGTAACTGACTTATTTTTATAAAAAAGGAGGGGAACATTAAGCTGGTCTTCGAACAAAGAAAAGGCGTAAAGATGTTCGTTCATGTAAGCGCTGCTGCGCTCTTCAAGTGCATTATTATTGCCATTGCCGAAAGAGAAGAGAATGGGGAAAAGCCAATGCTTGAAGCTTTTTGATACGCCACTGTAACGTAAACGTAGGGAACGCAAGCAAACTATTGTTGAAATGGACTACAGAGAGTTGAGCTGACTGAACGAGTACGAATGTGTGTTCTCCTATGCGAACTCTTTTAGTCATCTTCTGGATTCCGTTTTGAAAGGAGTGGATGGATGCGTTCTCTCTGATTTTTGTAATCGTAAGAGCGGTTACGGTTACTCCATCCCTGGTCTGTGTTATCAAATGACGAAAAAGTATTTTTGTGAGAAGGGAATTTGAAAAGAAGCACGAACACCATATAAATCTCCATTCAACATTTTTATGTTCGTGCTGAACTCAACTGAATGCGTTGTAATTTTCAAAGAAATAAAGAAGAAATACCTGGATTCTCTCCCAGAAGAGAAAAAAAGTTTTATGGTTGATGGTGGTAGTTGAAAATGTGTATTTTCTTTCCTCCCTCATTCGCTAGTTTCATGTAAAAATATTGTTCTTGTGTGGAACCCGACCGAACGCTACATGGGGAAACGAGGAAGGCACTTTCGCGTTTTCATGCGTGACTAAACCAACCCCAGAAAAATTACATTTTTAATTGTTGAGTACGAATAAATTTTTGGAATAAGTAATAAGAGTGTGTAGTGATCGTGTCGTAACCCTGTGGGAATTTTAACCAACTCCAGTTTTGTAATAATACCTATACGGTTTGTTAATTGTTGCCGCTGCCTTTCAAATGCCTCCGGAGATGGAGATGAGAGACTTTTGGCAGTCCGCATAGACTCAAAATCAGATGCGTGGACTTAATGCAAAACAGTTCCTGTAGCTTTTTGCGATTCAACGTTCCATAACAAGAAATTTCATACGTTCATACTTATTCGTTTGCGTTTGCTCCGTTGACTTCATGTCTGTCTCTTGCAGTTGTTGTTTTTTTGTGTTGTTCTGTGAATTGAAGAAGAGTTTAGTGCATATCTGGTTTTTTATTGATCAACGCAAACGTAATTCATAATCATCGTCATTATCATTGTTAATAACGTGTGTTCCCTGATTGCATAATGAGAGACCTTGAATTAAATAAACGCGTTTTTTATTCAATGAAATGGAATGACTGGATGATGCGGTATGACGAATGATTTGAATAACAATCAGTTTTTGTTGATGAGAAAGAGACTGCTAAAAAAGTTTATTAGAATGTCGTGCCTGTGGCAGCGACAGTACAACTTCATCATTGCAGCTGAATAGTATTGATCCCAGGAATTTTTCAAAAGTATTTCAAATGGTGGTCGCTGGAAACTTAATGATGGAGTCTTGCATGGCTCCAGCGGGATCGGGCCATATCGTTGTACCGCCCCCTCCCCCACCAACATTATCCTCAGTTTCAACATTCCATCCAGCACCACCCTCCCTAGTCTCTCCTGTGACGGGTGGTCCACTTTCGGGAAACCCTCATGCTTCTTCCTTCTCATCTTCTTGTGGAAGCAGCAGCAGTACTACTGGAAGCATATCAGGTGGGGGTGGAGGAAGCGGTGGAGGTGGTGGTATAAATTGTTTAGATAGGGTTGAAAATACGAGTAGCAGATGTTCTGCTGGAAGCTCCAGTATTAGTGGGAGCAATCCTAGGCTCAATACTTCTGCAGTGTTGCTTGGCAACAAGACCCCAATCCAAACCATTCCCCCTCCATTGGGGTCATCGACAAGTGTCAGTCTCTACCAAGTGCATGATGGGTTTGCCACTGTGAGAAAGAGAAAAGGTACTAGTGCAGCAGCCATTGCAATGCGACAGCAAGAGGAAATTTATGATTTGGCACAACCAATCTGTGTGCCTACGCCTCCTCCAGTGATCCCTCCGTCGACGACATCCTTTGGAAAGTCTGTTTCTATGAAAGCAAGACATAGTTTCATGATAGGGAAGCCCTCTGCAAAGCTGGTGAGCAATGGAAATAGTAAAAGCCCTGAAAAAAAATCCGCATCGTTGCTTTCAACTCATCCAAGCCTAAACCTGGGAAAGACTAGAGATTCTAAATCAAGTATGAATGGAAAGATGACTCCCGGAGGAATCATGTCTCCTGTTATGTCACCAACAAGCTTACCGGCGACCTTAGTCGGTGGAAGAAACGACCTATGGGAAACAGGCAGTGCGCCTTGTACTAATCCTAAATGCCCAGGCCGACCTTGGCCCTTGTCCTGTGATTGTCCATGTGCATGTTCCTGTTCTTGTCAGATCACCTCTGCTGGACAGCACCATGATGACAGCAGTATTTTTACAACACAAATTCATAAAGCTCGACTTATAAACCGACCGAGTAGTGCATCCAGCAGTACATCATTAGGCCGGAAGTTAAGAAGATTTGTGCTTCCAACAAAAAACACCAATGGAAGTAGTAATGGCATTAGTGGGAGTGATATGCATGGGGTTACTTCTCCACCGCATCCACCGTCTGTGCACCAGTTCCATTCCAGTTTTGAATCTGTTCCATCTCCAATATCCGAACCCACTTTGGTTCCCATTAGGAAATCGCCGTCTGCTGCTGCCGCACTTGGTAGTAGCAGTTGTACGGGTAATTCTTTAAATGGGCAATATTATGTCCAGCAACCCCAATTGTCGCCTCACTATTCGACAGACCTTAGTAACCAAACTTGTCGACTCCGGAACTCTATATCAGATAATAGTATTGCAGCTGCTTTGCAATCTAGGGGCAGCCCTGTGGTAGTGCCAAGTAATGGGGAGGTTGTGAGTAGTCCTACCGGAGGTGGTACTTCACCTAGCAGTAGTGGTGCGAGGCATTTTCATAGAAGTTGTTTCCTTCCAAAGGCTCCACCTTTGGAGCCTGTCATGGAGGATGGTATACCTTGGCGACAAACTAGAAAAGATGTGCCATGGTGGGAATTAGCTATTCGTCGGGGTCGATATCGAAGTTGTCCTATTCTCCAAGCAACTCCTCAGGTAAAAATAGTAAAAATATACTCGAATTTTCCACTATGAAATAATTATATCATTATATCACGGTTCGATGCGCCACGAAACTTTAAATTCCATGACTTGACTATCACAATCGTGAAATATTATTATATAAATGGGTGTTAAGGAATGATAATTACATTAAATTACTACCTGTCCCTCGCTGGATGCACCTGGCTTCACTAGTATGTATGCTTGAACATTTTTAATTCAGCCATAACAACACCGTATTCGCTGGAATAAGTAGAACGTGAGAATGTTCAGTTAATACTTTTGTTTTGATCCTTGGCAGCTAGTGTTAGGTATGTTGGAAACTGATGGTTTGTGTAGGCTTTCATATCAAAATCAAAATTCATCATACAAGATCCGAACACTCGGTAACTGGATTTGTGGTTGTGAGAAACTTCCTAATTCTGCAATTTTACCTGTGACCTATTATAAAACGAATACGGTAGGAACAACCACGAAGGCTTGACCAAAAAGCAAAGTGACATAAAGATGTGTTGGTATTGGCTTGGTTTAGAATTCTTTGAAAATTTAGTTCCTAATATAAACTAGCACAGCAGCAGTAAATGTTTATCGTCGCGTGCGCAGTCGAAGAAAAAGTCTTTCATAATTCCATACTTTCCTTTGTGGTATGGTATAAAATTATAATGATGAACTGAACTGAACTTGTTTTTTTTCGCACAATTCCTAGAGAATGTAATCAGAATCAAATAAGAATCCTTTTGACAAGCCAAAACCAAGTGAGTAGTGCAGTGGTGCATTAAATCCAATAAAAAATAACTTTTTTTGTGTATCGTGATTCTCTGTGACTTCCTTCTGAAAAAGAAACATCACCATTATAACCATAGACTGACTTTCATTTCAATCGAGATGAAATGTTTTGAAAGCGAGAAGCCACTCGTAAGTAACGACCCTCTGCCAGGCAGACGACAGCTTCGCCTGGCCTTCTTTTCTTATTCACTTTCATTAGAAGACTAAAATGATTTTTATATGGACTTTTGGTAGAGATGAGATGACTTGTTTGAATTCGAATTGGATTCATCAGTTTAAATGATGATAATAATGAGACAATATAACAAGAACCTGACTGACTATGTCGAAAACTGTAATTGAGCTTGTTTGAGGTAATAATTCATCGTATGACGGATGCTTTGCGTTCATGTTCTTTGCAAAAAGCACATCGTACTCCTCCCTGTTATATGCATTTTTGCCTTATTTAGGTCTCAATTTCTTCGTCAATATTTCGACAGGCGCTGCACATGCATGACTTTTTGATAGTGAAGGCTAATTAAAAAAGCATAACTTTCTACTTCCCATTCTTCCTCGGGAAAGGTAAAATAGAGCGAGAAGGATTGGATTTTATTTTTCATGAATTTGTGCGCTGACCCAAACTACAAACACGAGTGGAGTTTGACAACTTCTCTCATCCTCAGTTTATCTGTGCGTACGTGACCGTGAGTATTTTTTGCGATTCACGATCTGCTCAAGCGTAAAAGTCATTTTGGATTTGGATTCCGCACTGATTGTGATTGTGAATCTCTTTTAAATTGAAAAAAACGGCGTTTTGTAAAATGAAAGGAAGAGAAGTTGCCAAAGTTACATGAATGAATGGTTATTCAGACACTTCCTAACGAGCTAATTTCTTTTTCTTTTGTGAACATGGTAATCGTTATTAGGAAAGGAGACGAAAAATGATGACTTCTTTCTTTTCCATTAAGTCATTTACCAGAGCAAACTTTTTTTGCTGACGACGAACAACAAGTGATGCTTAATATTTGAAAAATGTGGATGTCTTCTTGGTCTTGTGGTTTACATCTTATTTGTGGTAGAAGAGACTGGGAAACGGTTCGTTGAAGACATTGATTTTCTTTTTGGTTGCTTCAAGATGAGACATGACATCAATCAAATTCCCCCTATTTCTATTTACTTTGGGCTCTTAGTACATCTGTTGAACTTGACTCTGATTTCTTTAAAAATCAAATTAAATGAGTGATGCATTTCTAATGAAACCGAAAAACTTTATATGTACTTCTTTACGTTGTCCCTGTAATCTTATTCCAACTATGAATGATCAATGCCTTTTTAATTTTTTGATTCTGGTGTAACTGTAAGCCGGATTTTTATCGGCTGTAACGGTCTTCAAATCTCGTTTCATTAAGACTTCAAGTTGGCCTCAAAGCAGTGGAAAAAATTCAACATGAAATTTTTAATTCAGTTTTACCATTTCCGCACTGAATCTAGTGATCAAATATTTTATCCATTACAACAAGCTTTGAGCACATGTATTTAAGTTTTTGAATGTATAAATATAAAATATGACTTTGTCATGTCATGATTGCTCCATAGTTCACCGCTTGTGGTGTAGTGGCTGTGCATTACCATTTTGTGTAGAATCTCACAATCGGTGGCGTGGCAAAAAAATGAAAGTATATTTGTAATGTACAACACGTGGAGGGTTATTAATAAAAGATAAAATATTATTTTGGGAGTGGTTATGTTTAAGTTGTAGTGCGAGAATATTTTAAGGTGAGGTGTTTTGTGCGAGGTAAATAGGCGGAGGTGTTTTTTTACCAGTATTACCTATTCAATTGGATTTCAGGGGATGTATGTAATTTAGCATTTTAATCTTTATTTGGAATAAAATAAGAAAAACATTGCGGAGGGCGACTCATTTGATAAGAGTATTTTTTCTGTCACGTCCCAGTGTCGTGATCATCATGAGAAGACGATGACGCGATAAAAAATGATGCAATGTAAAATGTAATGTCATGAATAACGAAAACAAATAAAAATGGGGGGACAGGAGCGCGATTGCAACTGTCTTGTGTTGTGATTTGATTAAGGGGAAATGTATTTTCATAAACCTCATTGTTTTCGCAATTTGCATCATTGTGGTCATGAATCACAAGCTGCGAGGTTTAAGAAGGCAAATGACAGTTCGTCTCCTTTTTGAAGTTACTGACCATTGGCGTCTCCCTACCTTCGTTATTGTTTTAATGCAATATTTATGTTAGACTCGTCGTTGTTAGAGAAGAAGATGTATGCGATAACGATTTCAGATAGAAAGACTGTCTAACAAATAAATTATAATATGACATGATTTTTTATTGCATGATTACAATCACTGGTTTGTCTCTATCGATGCAAAAAGTCGGGATTGTCGGTGTTGTTGTTTTGATTGTGAGAAGGAAGATTTGTGGAATAAGTGACAATGAAAGATGAAATCTGTCTATTTTATGTCACTCTCAGTTTTTTCTTTAGTTTGGTCCCCAGTTGCCATTACGTAAATGGATTATCCTGTAACAGAAGAGGTTGAAAAATATGAATGGAATGTAAGAGTAACACTGAAGTTGATCAAATTGCATCGTAAATGTGACTGATTGTGAGTGAAAAAATGTGAACACACACGGAAAGATAGATTGTATGTCTAACTGATGTGAGCAGTCCGACCATCCCACCAAATAGATTATACTTATTTATTTTTTATATTGAAGTCATGCATTTATCACGGAAAATACTGCTCACTAGAAACCTAAAACATTTGGAGTAAAAATGAATAATTATGTGCCAATCATCCGATATTACTGAATTGAACCATATTTCCTCCCCTCAAATGTAAGTTTATGGTGAATTAAAACGAACTTGTGCTGTAAATTAGTTGTAATCGCGTCATATTATTCTTCGATTCAATTCATTCGATCGAGGTCTCTTTTCTTATATTTTGCGAATTCGGCGCTCAAGCTCACAAGTTTCTTTAATGCACTGCCCGTGTTCTCCTTAAAGAAGAATAGAATTGACAGGTGAAAAAAATGGTTGCGTTTTCGATGGAAGTGGTTTTAACTAGATTTTACTTATGTGATTCTTGTGGTGGGAATGATTGCAATCTGTTATTTCCTCCAAAGGATGGAATAGAGGCAGAAAATATAAACACGCACCGAAGAATTTCAAGCTTTCTCACTTATGTGTTGTGATGCTAAAGAGGCTGCAAAATTATCAACAGCAACAGCAGATGCTACTGGCAAAAAATACTTGTCTTAATGATGATTGAATGCTTTTCATCCACAACTAACAACAACAACAACAACTTCACCTAAGGAAAGAGAGGGTTGCGTATTCAATATTTCCTTTTGGCTCACTCAAAGAATTTTGACTTCTAGTTGGAGTTGGCCAGTCTCCAGATGAAACTGAAGGAAACAAAGAATGTACTAGAGCTGAAGTCAGTGTAATAATGACATCGCAATTCCTGTTGTTCTTCCTTTAAAAGATTTGAAAAGGCTGAATGACCAACCTTGTTTCACGCAACACAAAACGAGATTATTGTACAGAGAAAGTGCTGAAATTTCTGTTGCTGTTTCAAATGAATCTCCGACCGTCATGAATTTTGATTGCTCTATTATTAGCATATTTATCTACAAGTCATTTGCATTTAAATAAATTGGACAGATGGTATAAAGTCCGTCCGATGATTAATATCGTGTCAAAGAAATGGTGTGGCGAGCCGGCTTTTCGCTTCCAAATATGATTTTATTCACTTGCACAGTTTTTAAGAGCATCTTCTCCTTTTCATTTAATTAATAATATTTAACCACCCATCACATTTATTTCTTTGTCTTTCTTATTGTGAGCGGAATTCTTAATTTCTTCACCCATCTCACCTACCAACTGACTTAAAATATTTTTTTTGAAATATTGTCAAAAATTGTTATGCCCAGAATCAATACTCAGGATATCACTATTTATGTCATTGAATTAAAACGAGTGACATAGTTCAAACGACTTTTTCATTTCTTTGTGGCTATAAAGAAATGAAGAAGTTTTTAGCTAAAACGAGTTTATAATACTGTGATTTTATTTAAACGAAAACGATGATAAATTAAGTATTAGTTTTTTTACACGTCCGATATTTACTAACGAGTGCATTTTGTCACTCCCCGATCCTCATTTCGTGATACTATGTAGAAAAAAATCTCAAGTTTCATTGTCTCTCGCATAACCACAAACTGCAAACAGTAATAGGCAAGGACGTGTGTATTGTAAAGAAATAGAGAAAAGGGAATGGAATGAGACACTCTGATTTTGAGTTTTGTTTGTTATTGAGGACATAAATGTGTTTCTAAAATCTAAAGCTTAACCACAGCCACCAAAAGCTCATTCTTCTTCTTCTTTTTTCGAAGTCATTTTAATGCAATTTGAGATTCATGTGACTTGTGACATGGAAATTCCTGTGGATCGAGAGAGAGAGAGAGAGATGTGGAAGCTAGAGTGCTTGTATTTGCCTACTTATGTAATGGGTAAGAGAGCACTTCTGCATATTTTCTATAAACTGCCATCAACATATCTTATTCCCGCAGTGTCCATTTTCATTTTCCATTTCATCGTTGGAACCGTTGCTCACTTCGACATCGACATTTTTCTACATAACTAACGATAAGCTGGAGAGTGAGTGTAGTGTTATACTAAGTGTATTGTAATGGTGGCAGTAGTGCTCATTATTTCAGCCTGGCTTTATTCGCGGTATGCTTTCAGCTCACAGACCAAACCAGATGAATTCTCTTTTTTTCGCTGGAGTAGGTGAAGCGGAAAAGCAGCTCGTGAAAATCGCAAATGAATAATGGAATGAGGAATTCAAGTAACCAGATAAATTATATTGCTACTGCCACTGTTATGGTATGCTGGTATGAATGTTTTCCTTTCACAATCTGTGATTTTCACTTAAACTCACTATGGCGTGTTTGTAGCAACGTCAAGTTAAGTTTGTCGTAGTTTCTGTCCACCTCGAGGGATTTACTTGTGGATCTGCGTTTGTCTCCTCGACATTACATGCCATTTTGTTTCGCCTTGTGCTCATCATCTCGCGACTCCCTAGTGCTCCTCTGGAAATCCTTCAGTTTTACTCCTAGCCAACCCTTCGTAATGCTAAGCCAGTTGGTTTGATGACTATTGAAACAAAAATTTATTCATTACTTTACGTTTTCAGAATGCGAAAATGGAATATTTTTAAAGGAAGGAGGCTAAAGCAGAATTAATATTTATTCGGTGCATTCGAGGTTTGTAATTAAACAAGTTGGCGCTAGAATTCGATAATACTGATTTATATACTGAAATAAAGTAATATTAATAACGGATTATGCAATGTGTCTATGCACAATATAAAAATAAATAGGTTGATATTCCTTTGCTAAATAAGCTAAGTAATATACATATTTGAAACGATGTATGGTTAAATTATTCTTTTTTTGTGGCTGTAGTTCTTACGACAAACTGCGTTTGAAAAAAAAATATTGATAAATTCGTCATTACTGGATTTTATGTTATTAAATTCAAGCAACGGAGTTTCTCACCCAAATTGTTCCAATATATGCATAGGCACTCGGAGTTTTTTATATAATTAGTTTCAAAAGTGAAAAGTATGGTAGTCTATACAATGTTTTTAAACATTCCAGCTTTATGACTTATGGCATTTGCTTGCTCTGCCACCGGGGCCGGTTAAAAAGACGCACAAATGTAGATCAGTAGGTACATATGCTGGAAGTCTATGGAAATTGTGAGACAAAAGCAAACGGGATGTATGTACCTAAGGAACATTTCTATGATCTATCCATCCATAGCTTGACAGAATGCGATGGGGATGTTTTTACTACTTTCCAACTTGTACATTTTACTCAACCTTTTTTTCCGTTTCCCTTTTTTTTTTTTGATTTTTTATCTTCCTTTAAGTTCTTTCCGTCCTTCATCTTCCCCTATATTTTGTTGTTGGTTGTCTCACGTTTTGAAAACTTATTTTCACGGTTTACTGTGCATATTGGGAGTCAAATGTAAACAGAGGATGAAATAGAAGTACAAACAGAAGAGTGAACAAACTGGAAGAAAAATATACTTACTCATGTTATGTTGTTGATTTAACCAGATGGTCTTCTTCTTCTTTCGTCTCTAAAAAATTTCCGAACGAACAAAAAAACAGGAACTGTCTGAATCTGAGGTTTTTATGAAAAAGAAAAGTGGTGTTGGCGCTGCTGACACATAATATGTAAGAACGTACGTGCACTGCATTATCTGGACGGATAAAAATTTAGAGAAATGTGGGTAACTTGAAGAATAATATAGGAAGAGCCAGATATTCTGTCATTGGATAAAATAGATTTGCATACATATTTTTTAATAACGGATTTGCTCCTGTTCCCTGAACTCGGACCCGGTTTATAGCTTTAAAATTCATTTACATAATATGATTATGATGTTATCCATTGTGTCAATCCGTTCTCGTTTTGCATTTCAAGCTCGTTCGTAATATCTTCGTCTCTGACATTAAACTTTT
>JAHZMX010004953.1:0-21733 GCA_027743895.1 Seira musarum
ACCACGTAAACCGTTGTGTTGGATAGGGGAACGCCAACAACCAAACGGGAAACGCCATCTTTATCCTGAACCGTGTTTCGGGTGACATCCGGGATGTTGCGGAAAAGTCTCCACGTGGCGCACCACAAGCACTCTGCTTTCCCATAGGTAACTATCAGTTGAATGTCACTGATTCCTTTCATCACGTTAAAGAATCTTTTTGCAAGGGAAGGTTGTAACCCACTGCTTGAGCTGACCATCCATGTCTTAATTTTCCCTAGTTGGGCTTCCATTCCAGTCTGTTTGGCTGTGTCTAGAAGTTCTTGAAGTCTTTCGGGAGTTAACTCAATCCTCATCACGTTCCTGAAAGACTCTGTGCGAAATTTTCTTAGAAAGAAGCCGCCATTGTGAAGTTCACCAGAATCTCCGAGAATAAGTGCCTTTCCGTGAATGAAGCTGTTGAAAATTTGTACAAGGCTTCGGGGGTCTTGGAGGGGAAACGTGAGACAAACTTTCTCCATCGGTTTCATGGGAAACTCCATCCTCTCCCAGGATATTCGGTTTCGAATGGCTTTGTGGCCAAGCCTGCACCACTGATGGCCATAACCAGTGTGGAAGGGGGCAACACAAGGAAAAATGAATGCAGTTCGTTGACCCAGCTGCAAGTCTGAACGAAAATTGATTATCTGCAAATCTCTCTCCTTCTCACTATTTATCCTTAGTTCCATTGCGAGATCCCACAGAATTTTAGAGGAAACAGCCCCCGGTCTTAAAACATTTGGCTTGAGTATACAAGACGACTGAATCTTCTTTACAAGAAGGGAGGACGCCACTAAGGGGGATGTAGTATCTGTCAAAGACGCTGAATTACTATCGACCCCATCATCCAACGAAAAGTCAGGTTCCTCCTCTTCTTGGAAATCCTCAAAGTGGTCACGAGACACCAAGTTTAGATCATTCTTTATCGCCGTTGGCATATCCTGAGGATCACCCAATGTTATCACTAGTATAGGCTCTATCAAGGTCATCAACTGACTCCAGTACTTTGTCTCTGACGACAAGTCACTCTTGTGGACGATGATGTAAGTCGCCCCAAGTCTGAGGATCGTAAAGATGAGCACGACTAACTGTTCGTCCACGTAATCCTCCTCATTCAACACGATCATAACGACAGAGTCGCCATCACTATTCGAACCAACTTGATACTCTACCCCAGGAAGGAGGACGAGAGAAGAAATGATGAGGGCCAAGCGCTTCGAGATCACATCAATTTGGGAAAAGGTCAAGCCCAATTGGCCAGACTGGATTATGGCGTAGGAAGAACGTGGAAAGCCGGGGAGGAGAAAAGCGTTTGAGAGGATTGTAGCGACAGAGAGATGACCACTGACAGAGGATTTGTGAGTTTTCCCCTGGATCTTCTGAACAGGGCTTAATGGACTTGTGATTTTTGTCAGAATGCTTGTGTCTGTGTCATCATAATGTTCACTTGTAACAGGGATGGAGAACCAAGGAATGCCAGTGTTGGATGCGGATGAAGGCGGAGACATTTTTGCGTGAAATAATAAAAAATTAAGTAAGTTTTTACAACTGTAACTGTTTGCTTTACTCAGGCTGAGTGTAAAAATGAAATGATCCCATGCATGATTTTACATTTCAAAAGAGTACAATTTTTAGACTCGTTATTTGTGAAATAAATCATGACAACATTCAGGAAGGCTTTTGCTTTGTGGATAATTTTTTTTTCACGGTCACAGTTTAGAATGTTTGATGCGCCATAATTTCAAACAGTTTTCTTTGCTAAATTAATTTATTAGTTCGAGGAAGACTTATTATTTTATAAATATTGACAATATCACCAAAAATAAAAGCAATCATATCATAATTTGAAATAACTTGTCTAGTCACTGGGCTTTTACTCTTCTTTTTTGGCAATTCGTGCAATATGGTAATCCATGGATAAACTGCAAGCATAAAATTACATAATGGTTGTAGTTTGATAAAGTACGGTTTCAAGGAGGAACGATAAAAATAATGAAATGATACGTACTCTGATTCCTCCAAGTCAATTTTCAGCTCACAAGAACCGTAGAGTAACTGGTGATCCTTGATCTTATTACAGTGATCCTCATTTAGGAACTGAATCACAGTGACTGTTGATGTGACCTGAAGTTGGATGATCAACGAAAAGAATCCAACCACTGCAGCAAATGCCTACAGGCATACACACATACAATTCAAAAGATTTGAAAAATGTTGTGATTAATCAAACATAAAAAACTCTAAATGTTTAATTCCTACTGATAAAATTGATTCTCGGTTGATAGAAAAATACCCATTTGCTGAAAGTACACTTGGATTTGTGCTTGAAAATGACCATTCCAGGCTTTGAATCTGGAAAATAAACCAGATTAGATGTATTTCTTCAAATAAATTGTGGTTTCAAAACGATCCTGCGTAGAAGTCTTCTTTCATTTTCATTACCAAGCGTCGTTGATGTGAGGTTTTGCATAGTATAGTTCCACTTCGCCGTACAAATTCATATCCAGAAAAAAACTGAAACAAAAAGCTTTCAGTTAAGTTTAATAAGTGGAACTTGAATCGTTGCTTTTACCGATGCCCCAGATCCTGCCAAGATTTCGGTTGTGCCAATAAATTGAAAACAGAGTAGGACAAAGGCAAAAACATATGTAAGGTAGTCTTCTGCCGGCGTGTGGTAATACTAGAAATAAAAAATTATTAATACAATTGACAATTACATTTAAAAAAAATACTTTTAATGCTGGAAAAGCCTGTTTCTTACTGGAATTTTCACGTCAGGAGGAGTTCCGTTATGCGATTGAATCAAGATGTGATCCACCCCATTGTACAATTCTGGAGTGCCTCCCGTGTAGAAAAACATTTTAACCAGGACCAGCGTCAAGATTCCCATCTAGATGAATTTTTGGAGTAAAAAAATCAAAATTAAATAAATTTTCAAAGCATTTTTTGTAGTACCTCCGTGACCATGTACGTCATAATTGGGATACAAAAGACTTCGCCAAAGTTTCTCAGCAAAACGGTTAAAATTCGGTGATGAGTAAAGAGCTTTGTCAAGGAATGATTCAATGTCAACTGTAAAATCTGACCCCTGTTTCTCGCCACAACTGAAAAATTATTTGAAATTCCCGTCACAAGTAATACGATTGATACTTCTTAAATTGCGATTTGACCAAATTTATTTACGTTGTCCAAAGGTGAGGGCAAACTTAAAATTCCACATTTCCGACGCATTTTTCAAAATAATTGCACACAACTGCATCAATAGCTTAATCATTGAGCAGCAGTACATGACATAAATTTGAAAAACCAATCCAGCCATTTGATAAGGTAAAAGGTCCTCATCCGATCTGATTCGAAGGGTTCGATCGAAGGATCGTACAACTAAGGCTACGACCTTTCCACTCGAAAACCTTATATGCTTTGGGTAATCATAGTAAAAACCGACAACAAGAATAATCGTGTAGATGAGGATGTAAAGCTGATGAAAGAATACTTTCTTTCTGATACCCAAGGACCCAGAGGTTTCCATTTCCGTTAGCGCGGCACTCCAACCTTAACGCAATTAAATAATTCAAAACCTATAAACTTTGCAGAATTAAGTCCATTTTAAGTTTTAACCCAATTAGAATTTTCTTTACAGTTAAGATAATGTGCTACGTAGATTCCATCTCCCAGAATCATAAGAAGTGACCAGGTTGCAGTCAACAATAGGTTGATAATAACGATTGCAACTGGTACATTGTATTTGTTCAACTCTAACTCTTCCACCTCGCTAAAGAAATGGCAAAATAAATACTTCAAATGAAATCAGAAACGGTCTCTAGCTACCAGAATATTTAGTTTTGTACTCACTGACGCGCGATAAAAACAGCGCTTTTCATAGCTTCAAGTGTGTCTATTTTATCGCCTTGTTTTATTTCTTCTTGCGCTTGATTTTCCCACTGAATGTCTGCAAAAGAAACGGTAATCATCACGAAGCATACCCAGAAGAAGAAGCTTGATAGGAAGAAGACGATTAAATCCCTTCGTCTATGCAAAAAGTCGACGTGTCCCTTGTCAAAATCGTTCTTTGTGCCCATGAAGGATCTTCCAGTGAGTGAAGAAAAAATTAGGAATGGTTTCAGTGTTTTTGCGAGAAACTGGCTTTCGTAACTCAGTCCTTCCACCATCCATGGCAGCTTGGCTTTGTTGAATGTTGTAATCTCCTCTTCGTGTTCCGACTTCTTTGCAGCTGTATCAGAGTTGGAGAGCTCCAGCCATTCGTTATCCTTTTCTTTCTGGGCGGGAACACGGAACATGCCGTGGTATTTGAAGATTTCCTCCAAGTTTTCCTTGTTTTCTTTTTCTAGCTGGGCTGCAGTTTTTTCAATGTTTTTCCTGCTGTGTTTGCTAAATTTTGCCGACCTTGGGGAGTCATCGTCGTTGCCAAAGCCGAAGAATTGCGAAATTCTTTTGATTATACCCTGCTTTGCTGCACCTTTTCCACCTTTCTTCAAATTGCCTTTCTTTGACTTCCCTCCTTTTCTTCCCCCACCACCTTTGCCTTTCCCTCCTCCACCTTTGCCTTTCCCTCCTCCACCTTTTGATTTTCCTTTCTTTGGGCCTCCACCTCGAGCTAGTATCCTTGATAACTTTGAAAACTCAGTGGCTACAATTAGTTCTGGGTTACCCTCATCACTTGGACTTTTCTCCTCGTTTTCCTCTTCTGGACCAGAATCTGTTTCCTCGTCTTCGTCATTCGTTGCACTTTCCACCTCTCTACTGACATCGTCATCCCCATTGTAATAGTTCCTTATTTCTATCTCGACTTCCCCCAAATACTGTGCATATTCCCTTTTGTGCAAAATCTCTCGATATCCCACTATTCTTCTCACTTTCGCCTTTAGCTCGTGGTCGTAATAGTACATTGGCTTGTTCAATTTTGTCAAAGGGAGAAAATCCGTGGGTAATGGCTCGATCTCGATCTTCTCTTTTGAGCTCTTTGGTAGTTTCCATTTCTTTATGGGACATTTCAAGTAATCATGTATACAACGCCAATAGATATAATCACTTGGGAGAGAACACTCTTTCTTCCGGTACCCAAACTTCTCTACCCGACTAGCGTTTTCAATTTGCTTTAACAAAAGGAGTCGTTCCTTTTCAAGGATATCTTCAGGAGACTCGTACGGGAAGAAAAAAAGAAGCATATTAGGGCTAAACTGTTTTTCTAAAATTGTACGACAAATGCAATGAAATCAAGTTAAAAATCGTAACAGACTTGAATAATTATGCAATTGACTAATGTACATTTCATAATAGATAATATGCATAAAAAAACTCTGTAACTCTTCAATTCAAAGTCCAAATAAAAAGATGCTGCCATTGTAACCGTGGTTGAAATTCTTTCTTTGCTGTTCAAAATTCTGCTGTTTGAAATTCAAAATTGTAGCATTTATTAGCATACAGCGAAAGTAAAACAAAAATGCCCTTTTCACTTTGTATGATCGGCGTAGACAGAGGTTGGGTTACAGAATTGCCGTTGCTTGAATTAAAAATATGTATGATTAGTTTCAAATCTGCTTCTAGGGCAAATTGTCTGCGTTGAACTCTAAAGAGAAAAAATGTATTCTGTCAAGTTTTATTTCGTTGGTATACTCATGGTCTCCACCATTAATCTTCTGTGCAATGTTTGTCCCTCCTCATCCGTATTAGTTCCCCCTCATCGTATATGGTCGCAGCAGAAGACACACCCGGACCAAATCACCTACGCTTATTGGTACGGTTGTTACTATCTTTAAAAGTTGGAAGGAAAGGAAAGAATGAATATGTATTTAATGAAGTAACAAATTGGCTTTTTGAATTAGCAAAAGACCGGGTCAACCCCCACCTCCACCCACGACGACCACCAGCACAACGACTACTACCACCACCACCACCACTACCACCACCACGACTACGACTACCACCACAACCACACCGCCTACTCCAAATACCACCACAACCACACCGCCCGCGCCCCCTCCAAATACCACTGCGAGCGATATTCCAACGAGCACCAACTCAACTGCAAACTTAGCAACAACAACACCGACCGAAACGGAGTTGATTATAGACACACAAATTGAGAAAACTCATTTAAAGATGCTTAAGGCAGTCGATAACACTAATGTTACGAATGCGAATGCCACGAGTGCGACAACGACAATGGATGGTAATACAACTACTACACCTATGCCTACGACTACCACGCCCACGACGACCACAACCACTGAGCGTTATGAAACTTGCGAGATGAATTCATTTTGGGACAAGAAAAATTTGAATAATTCGAAATTGTTCGAGAAGCACAACGAGTTCCGCATCGCGCCTATTAAAAACGAAGAATTAGTTTTTCATATGTGCGCAGTCTACCATTCTGGTATGTTCTTTCAAAAGTGGAAAAGCGATTCCTTCTTCCAAAAAAAATATGGGAGCAACGAATCTTGTTATAATCCATTCAGTCTGTTTCCAATGGTAAGTTTTTGAAGCGTTAATCAGACAAAATCAGTAAAATTGCCTCCAAAGTCCAAGTCAAGCCAGACCTCTGTTTCAATTTTATACAGGAATATACCCCTGAATTTAGGGAGGACCACTTCAATGCTTTTTCTACACTTCCTCCATTGAAACAACGTCTGAAAAAGAATAGGGCTAAAAACTGGTTTAAAACGTTCTCGAGCCAGTCGGCAAATAAAAGTGGCGTACAGGTAACCGTGGAATGCAAGGATTTTTCATTGGCCTCATCCATGCAGCACTGTTATCAATGCAGCAATAATCCGAGGTACGCGCATAAACAGCCTCATGCCAAAGTAAATCAAAATCAACCTGTCATTGTGGGTGTAATCGACCCTTTTGCTGAATGGAATGAAGCATGTACCCTCGAGAATGAGGCTTATATACACGGTCTCGTTCTAATGGACGCTACCCCAATTAAGAGGCCAAAAAAGAAACCCAGCGACAACGACGGCGATGAAGAAGAAGATGATGATGAGCCCGCAGATCCTCCACCTTGGGGAAGGCTATATAATTATTGGCCACGACTCTTTAACCTACATGCTGCCGGAATAGATAAGGACGACGATAATGAACATGACTGTGCACACAGTGGCAACTTCCACGAAGAAATCTATTACGGGGACTGTATTTACAACCAGAGGCTTGCCACCGGAAATGGCGAGGAAGATCACATAGTAAGCACTTTTTATTCATCTCACATTTTACAACATGTTTAATCATTTGAAGAACACTTCTGATACCTGCCTATTAGTAATGTCAGACTTTTTACACTTTTGCCGGCTTTATTTTATTTTAAACTCGTGCTATACCAAAAAGAACCTACCTAAGACAGGTCAGTTTTCGAAGGAAAATGCATATTTGCTTTAAAGAATAAAAACGATTTAGGTCAAGTTAGCTAAGTATATGATGCTAAACATCGCATCATCCTCGATCGATTAAAATGGATATTAAAAAGATGTTACCCAATAAGTGCTGATATGTATTCACAATTGACAATGAATAATGTGGATGTTTCGTTCTGTTCTTTAGAGTGTGAAAGTTAATTTTACGCATTGCACCGCAGACCGTACCAACGTCACCTATAAACCACCAGAACCTTCAACGACCACAACAACACCCCTTCCTTCACCAGATGATGAAGATGAAGATATAGGCAAAGACAACGACAAAAACAAAGACAACGACTACGACAAAAACAACGACAACGACAAAAACAAAGACGACAAAAACAAAGACAACGACAAAGATAAGAACAAGAATCAAACTCAAACCGATACAAATTCTACTACGACTGAGGAGACAACTGAATCTTCTACTTCTGAGGAGGAAACTGCTGCTACTGTTACTGATCCCCCTACGCCTCCTCCGGGAACACTTCCCCCTACTTCTGGTCCACCACCGGTGAAAAGAAATATTTAAATTTTTCTGCATTACTCTGTAAAATCCATAACCACTGAGCCCCTTACAATGTATAGCGCGTAGTACTTCTCTAAGATTACAAACTTTCGAGACCGCTTGCATTTATCAAATCATTCCATTCGAGTTATTACGTAGCTGAGCTTGCCAAGCTAGTATTGAGAGTGATGTGACCGTCTGTCTGTGCACGCGATAATTTTCGATAGAGGTCACCCATTGATCTCTGGAACTACGGTTCCTAGCGTAATGATGACGGCACCTATTTATTTTCAGAATTTAAGGTCAAGTATTAACGGTTGGGTCTGGGTCAACGGTTGATTTTTTTCAAATGACAACATATAATTTTTAATAGCTCAATCGAAAGCGCACACAAAATTGAAGAAAACACCATGTTTAGAATTTCGATTTTTTAACGGTAAACGGTAGGAGGCCGTTAAAAAAATTTTCAATGCAACATATACATACGAATGACGTGTGATACCTCATTCGTAAGCTCTTTAAAAAACTGAGCGAAACTGTTCCTTTCAAATTTCAAAAAATGTGACAGTCAGCGGGAGCGGGTGCTAAAACTTTTTTAATGAAAAAGCTTATGATACCTCATTCGAAAGGTCTCTTCGGTCGGACTCTTTTCATGCATGGATGCTGTCATGACTTTCAGATGAAACATTCGCGGGTCCAACTGCAAAGAACTGCATGAAACTTGAGAGACATTAAAACAGTATTCTGAGAACATTTGTTCTCTCGTATTTAACACTTTCTCAGCTATCTGGCTACAGCGCTATATTAACAGCTTTATTATTATTTATTATATTTATGTCATAAACTTTAATTGTGAGGCTTTCTCGCTGATACCCGACTCATTATATATATTAAGAATTTTGGCGTCTGGGGGTTCCGGCCCGGAACTTCCGGGTCGTGAAAAAAGTTTTTCTTCCTTGTAATTTTTTGCAAACGCGTTCCACCAAATAATATCTTGCGCTTTTAAGTTGATGTAATTTTTAAGCCTTTTTAAGCAACTCCTTTTATTACTTTATAGCCTCCTATATATGAATGGGATTATCGATATGTGTATGAGGAGACAACGATGGAGATTCCTTTGGTTGGGCTCGGATGCAACCCATTTCACTATTTGTCATGTCTTGAAGAGTACGGTGAAGATCAAATGCTGGACTCTAGGTGCAGATGCAATCCCATGTACTCTGTCGAGAATAAGAACTTCAACCCGGAATTAAAGTATGGGATTACTCGCAAGACTAAAAAGAATGGTGTAAAAGAAACGATTGTTAACATCCCGTGCTTCCCGCTTGCTGGTGTTCCTTGCAAGTTTGAATTGGGAAAGAATTTCACCAAAATTGATAACGCAAGTCTTCCTGCCCCTCTGATTGACGGCTTTATTCCATGCGGAGACAAAGATGAGTCAACCATCGAGTGTAAGTCTTTCAACAGCACGGACGATTTCAAAAGTATCGTGAGGATTACGGACGATAAATGGGAGTTCTTTGAGAAGACTTTTACCGGATTTGGAATGTCACCAATTGCGAGAGACTACATGGTCCATAAGGCTACTGGTGTGTGTATGTGCAAGGGCTTGCGGCAGCCAGACAGTA
Source organism: Seira musarum (assembly GCA_027743895.1). Lineage (NCBI taxonomy): Eukaryota > Metazoa > Arthropoda > Collembola > Entomobryomorpha > Entomobryidae > Seira > Seira musarum. The sequence continues at coordinate 9,573 of JAHZMX010004953.1, forward strand.
AGATTGTCCAAACTGTATTCAATGAATGTCTTGTGAAAGAATCAGGGTCGCGATTTAAGCTGAATGCATTCCTTTTAGCGTTGTCTATTCTTGCATTAATACTGCTATAATTTTATACATTTTCTATGATATTTTCATTTAAATTAGTTTAATGTTTTTTGGTTTAAATGGAATTGTGGATGAATGTATTGCATTGTGATTCTATTGTAGTGTCTTATATAAATCGGGTTTAATGAGAACTTATTTAATAATTATAATTATAAAGTTAATAATAAATAATTCATAAAAGTGTTCGCTTAGTGTGCCATCACAGTGTACTTATATGTGCTCCCTTACTTAATTAAAGATTATTACAGACAAAACATTCACTTCAATAATCGGCGAAACGCAACAGACCGACCTTTTGTTACACATTGCTCACGGATGGATTGAAATTCTCATTTTTTTCATTTCATAAAGTACAAAAAGGCCTCTTTAAAAATTTTTGCAATTTCAATATCATTCAGTTTTTACGATGATTAAGTTTCACATTGATCCCATCTTCACTTCGTAAAATTAGGTCTGGAATCATAATCACGCTCTTCATGTCCACATTAGTTTCAAAAGTGTAATGCCGAAGCAATTTTGCAAGAATGATTTTCTCTTCGAGTAAAGCAAACTTCTGCCCAATACAGTTTCTTGGACCTAGAGAATTATATTATGTTCAAAATGGACGAGGCACTTTAAATAAAAATGATTTTAATGCATACCAGCAGAAAATGGAACATAGGCAAATGGATGTCGCCGTGATTTCCCGTTCCCATCGTCTAGCTCCAAAAACCTTTCTGGTCGGAAAGACATTGGGTCGCTGTAGTATTTTTCGTTTCGGTGGATATGATAAATGGAAACTAGTATGGAAACTCCTTCTGGGATCACCCTGCCGTCATCTTCAAATCAAAATTAAATTGTAGCTTCCTAATTTTAACCATTTGTAAAAAAAATTCACTAGAATTACCCAAAACAATGTCGCTGTCTGTTTCTCGAACTATGAATGGCACGCTAGGGAACAACCTTAAACTTTCCTTGACGCAGCCGTCCAAATACTTCATCTGGGAAATGTCTGCAATAGTTACATCCCTTTCGGGGTCATCCGCGAATACTGAGTCAAGTTCTTCTTGTACCAGTTTTTGATGTTTTGGGTTCATAGCGAAGAGCAAAACTGTCCATGCCAGATTTGCACCAGTTGTGTCATGACCTTCAAACATGAATGTATCGACCTCCTCGCGAATGTCAGCATCACTAAGCACACGACCATTGTCCGAGTACTCTAGAAGAAGGTCTAGAAAAGCTTTCCGCTTTTTTCCGTAATAGGAACTGGAGGAATCCTCATTTACTTCCGATTCCTTTTTAAAATCAGCCTTTCTTGCTTGAATCACCTACAAACAAAATGATATGTCAAAATTGCTGAAACTTCTACATTTTATTTGCAAACTTTTTCTGGAAATTGGAATCATTCATACGCTATCTGTAAATCCGTGAAGAATTTTCAGGTACTCTTTTTCTCTTGCTGCAATTCCTGTAATGTAGGATATCACTGGGAGTTCGATCCAAGGCTTCGCAATTTTGGTCATAATCACTTCTGTAATGCTTTATAATAAAAATAAACCCAATTAAGACAAATTACCTTAACTAAATAAAATATTTTCTTTTAAACAGAATGCCTATGAATGCCTTTACCCATTCACTGCATCAATGTAAATTTTGTTTGTTTCGCTTGTCTGTGCATTCACTTTCTTCCCCATTGCAGTCTCTTTGAAATATTTTTTTAAAAAATTGTTCATTGATTCAAACAAATTCTAAAAATATCAGAACTTATAATTTTACCACATATCACATCCAAAGTGCACTTTGCAATGTATGGATAAATGTCGAAAGTCTTTTCCGTCCCGGACTCTTTCTTCAAACAATCAATAAGTATGGAAGCCTGTTCATTAAAAACCGGAATAAAATCATCCAGAATTTTAAAGTGGAAACTTGGAGTGAGTAGCTTGCGACGAACAGACCACTTGTTTTCTGCAAAAAAAAATATTCAGATTCTGCTTGACGAACTATCAAGATAATTTGACTCGACAGACTCATTGATGCAAAGGTACACACTTGAGGCAGTAAGTAAGCCTTCGGCAAGCCATGGTCGAAGTTTATCATAGGCGTATTTTCCTTTGTTGATGTGGTTCGTTGTGGACATAACTTTCTGCAATTAAACTGGACATATTATAATTTATTCCGCTTCTATGAAGGACCTTTCACATTTCTATATTTACCTCCGCGGTAACAGCATCGGTGACAGCCACGTACGGAAACCAAGGCCCCATCCAAATTTTTAATGAGGGGCCGTAGTCAGCGACCCATTTGTCGAACATTGGCATGTATTCTGTTATCAGTCGCAAATAAATCAAATAACGCTACTTATTTCATTTTATTAATATTAAAATTTACCTCTATCTGGTCTAAGCAAATAGAGAAGGCCACCAAGTATTGGCAAATCCATTGGGGGACCATCAATCTTGTCCAGCTTCGATTTTATCCTAGGATCTCTCCGAAACAACAGGTAAAGGCTTATTAAAAGCACCGTTCCTGCACACAAATAGGTGCTGTTGCTTATTGCCCCAATGTCAAAAGATGACATTTTCGTAACAGTTTTGTGGGAATCAAACCAAATGAAAAGCTTGAGTGTGTTAAAAGCACCCGCGGTCATTTGCGATTAAACGAATGAAACTGCTACACAATCTGTACTGAGGATTTTATAAAAATCATTACTTTTCCAGTTAGCAAAGGAATTCCGTCTTATGAATGAATGACAGACGTATCAAGTTTTGAGTGAAACACTTTAATGTTTGCACTCACAATTTATAAAAAAAATATTATTCAAGTTGAAGTAGAAGCCCAATCATGCATTTTCGTAATTACCTATGATGGGAAAGTATAGCAAGGTTTCCCTCTTATAAAAACTTAATCATTGTTATTCTTTAAAATTTTTTAGATGATAAAGCTTTCGATTTAACTCCAAGTGTCCAGCGAGCAAATATTCCAACTTTTCTGCTTTGGAAGTAGATATAGAGTTATATGTTATCTGCCATTCTTCCTTTTCGTGAGCTATAATTGTCAATAATTATGGCTTTGGTTTCAACATTTCTCATCATTATGTTGGTTAAATGGGTGCAACTTTGTTTGCGCAGCATTTTTTTTTAAAAATTTGGATGTTTTTTTTTCATAAAGCGTGAAATGAAATGTATTATATATGGATTTGATTCAATGTATTCAGACGCGCAGAGTCATGAGCGTAAATGATCTTAAACATTGTTACAACAGACATGACCTCCAGATCAAAACGCTTATGCTAAACCAAATGATTCCTGTGCTGTGACAGATGTCAAAAGTCAATCAAACAGATAAAATGTTTTTGTAACTAAAAAGACATGATATTGACATTGAATGTAGCTTGGTCTCGTGTTCTTTCAAACAAAACTTAGTGAACAGATTGGTTTTTAATGATCTTTGACCCGAAGATAATAAGGAGAAATTCAACAGCAATATCTTGCCAAAAATAATATAATCTTTTCATGCAATATCTCCTACCAAAAACACAACTACATTCTTCAAACAATATTAACGTAACTACTTATATGAGTCGAAAGGCATTCATAAACTTTCGGGTCATTGTCGTTGTGAAGATAAAATGATACGGTCGTAGATACTGACCAATACCAAATGACTAATGATTCGCCGGGTAATAATCCAACTCTAAATGCTTCTGGCTCTGATTGTGAGAATTATGCATGTACAAGTATATGAATATTGTGTTACAATTAGAATCTTAGCCGATTTCATACTATTTATGCACAGAACATTTTGAACTTTTAAATTGAAAGTAAGCATGAATGGTTCCCAAAAGATACAAAGTCGCACGGAATTTCCCCAAAAGTTCATTCATGCGGCTATCTCAAAGATCTGCGTTTATGCAGATTATAGTATGACGAGATTTTTGAATGAACCAGAGAATCGAAAGAGGCACTACGAAGAAATCAAAGAAGCATTTACGTGCATATAATCATTTCTCACAATTACGTAGTTAGTCGTTGGGGTAGGCTCCCGCTAATGACCCAGGATGCCAGAATCTCATGTTCTTCTCAAACAGTTGTAAGAATTTCAAATTCTCACGATATCATAAGTAGTTCTGCAAATGATTTATACGTTTAATTTAGGAATTGATTTGAAAACTGGGATCTGTTAACCGTTTATTTAAAAGAAGGTTGTAGTTATTGGACAATTAAATAAAAAGAATTACTTTCAACTGATAGTTAAGGACATTTATCTTATATTTATTTTCCTACACTTTTACGATCAAGAAGTTTCACTTTTATTCCATCTTCACTTCGTAAAATTAAGTCCGGAATTATAATTAATTTATCCAGTTCCATCTCCGTCTCAAATGTGTAGTGACGAAACACTTTTGCAAGAATGATTTTCTCCTCAAGTAACGCAAACTTTTGTCCGATACAATTCCTTGGACCTATTAATTAAAAACATGAATTTACTTAATAATTTTTTGAAGATTTATTGAAATTTTAATATTAAGCATACCAGCAGAAAATGGAACATAAGCAAATGGATGCCGTCGTGGTTTCCCGTTTCCATTTTCTTCCTCTAAAAATCTTTCCGGTTTAAAAGACTTTGGATCTTTATAGTATTTTTCGTTCCGGTGAATATGGTAAATGGACACAAAAGCGGATACTCCTTCTGGTATCACCCTACCGTCATCTTCAAATGAAAATTGTTGCATTATTTCTGGTTACAAATATATTTACATCTTTTCATTACCTAAAACAATGTCGCTGTCTGTTTCTCGAACGGCGTCAGTGAGAACACGACCATTGTCGGAGTAATCAAGAAGGAGGTCTAGGAAAGCTTTCCGCTTTTTTCCGTAATACGAACTGGAAAAATCCTCATTTTCTTCCAAATCTTTTTTAAATTCCGCTTTTCTTGCTTGAATTACCTGCAGTAAAAAAGAACAGTTATTAAGTTTGTAATTGCAAAAGATTCCAAAGGTTTAAATCTTAAGATTAGTGAATTACTTTGTCTGTAAATCCGTGAAGAATTTTCAGGTATTCTCTTTCCCTCGCTGCAATTCCTGTAAGGTAGGATATTATTGGGAGCTCGATCCAAGGTTTTGCAATTTTGGTCTTAACCACGTCCGTCATGCTTGAAAAAACAAAAATTAAATTAATCAAATACATTCCGTAACATTCCGGTTTATAATTCTGATGTATCGCATTCTTTTATGTCTTTACCCAGTGACTGCATCAATGTAAATTTTGTGAGTAGAACTTGTCTGTGCATTCACTTTCTTCCCCATTGCAGTCTCTTTGAAAAAGAATATTTAAAACAAATTGTATTGACTAATTCAATTCAAAGAAACTTTAAATATTATTCAATAAATTAGTGCGTATTATTACCACATATTACATCCAAAGTGCATTTTGCAATGTATGGATAAATGTCAAAAGTCTTTCGTGTTCTGGCTTCTTTCCTAAGACATTGAATGAGTACGGAGGCTTGCTCATTAAAAATTGGAATGAAATCGTCTAGAATTTTAAAGTGGAAACTTGGAGTGAGAAGTTTGCGACGAATAGACCATTTCTTTTCTGGAAGGAAAAAATAATTGTTTAACAAATTAACGAAAGTGAAAATATAGTTGAAGCGATAGATACGCACTTGAGGCAGTCAGCAAGCCTTCCGCAAGCCATGGTCGAAGTTTATCATAGGCGTATTTTCCTTTGTTGATGTGGTTCGTTGTGGACATAACTTTCTGCAATTACACTTGATATAATACGTTCAGCTTATTTTCAGATAAATTGTAAAACTTACCTCCGCGGTAACGGCATCAGCAATAGCTACGTACGGAAGCCAGCACCCCATCCACAGTTTAACCACAGGGCCGTATTCAGCAATCCATTTGTCAGCCATAGGCATATATTCTGTTTTCAGATTTAATAAAATTTAATGCTATTAGCTATTACTGACATTTGTTTTTAAATTACGTAGCTGAGCTATCAAGACGGTATTGATTTCGATTGATTTCGTTCTTTTCCCTCCTATCGATAGCTTTTGAAAGACCTTATTGGTCTCTTGGAACAAAGCTTTCTAGCCTGTTGGGGATGGCACCGACCTATTTCTTTTCAGCAAAATTAGTCATTAAATATCAGCATGGTTAGGGGTTGATCATTTTTTGAAAGGGAGAAATAAATTTTGATAGCTCATTCAAACGCTCTTTAAAAACTGAGTACTCAAGTCAACGGCAGGTAACCGTTAATTGGTTATAGAGCATGGGGCTTGTAATATTGGTATAGCTCATTCGAGAGGTCTCTTTTCAATTATGTATGCGGTTATAACATTGACATGAAGCTCTGGAGAAAGAAAAATGGCAAGGAATGATCAACGATCTTTTACGATTTGAATCGATGTTTATCACTTCACCAGGTCAGCTACGTATCCTTTTAACAGCTTTATTAATTAAAAAAATTACCTTTCCACGGCCTAAGCATATAGAGAAGACCACCAAGTATTGGCAAATCCATTGGAGGGCCGTTGATTTTTTCAAGCTTTGATTTTATCTTAGGATCCTTCCGAAATAACAGATAAAGGCTTATTAATAGCACAGTTCCTGCACCTAAATATATGGTGTTGCACATTGCCCCAATGTCGTAAATTGACATTTTGACAACAATTTTGGAAATCGATTCAAATCAAAAGCTGGTCTCGAGAGTAATTTGTCTGTTTAGCTGAAACGAATAAAACTTACAGAATCATGTTTGAAGCTTTTCTTAAAAGTTTGGTTCCTGTCGAATAATTCACTTTTCTTCTCTGAGTATAAATACGAATCCCGTTGTAGATAAAACTTTCTAATGCTTGCATTGGCAATTTATAAATATGTTATTCAAGCTGAAGTATGATCCCAATCGTGAATTTGAGTAATTATGAGTAAGTACAGCAATGTTCTTTTTTTAAACTGATAAAAACTGAATTATTGATATTCTTGCTGTTTTTACTGACAATGATAAAGCAAAGCTATCAAAATCCCATACTTATAGAGTTAAATGTTATCTGTCATTGGGTAAGTCATGCATTCGTTAATTTCCGTGTGCTATGCTATAATTTTAATTCTGGCTTTGATTTCACAATTTCGTGCTGAAATAGGTTCAGCTTCACATAGTGCTTACTTTAAATAAATACGCAATGAATTCATGTTTTGATTTGGAATATGATTATGGACTTAACTCTCCGCGATGACTCATAAGTGTGAATGAACATCAACATTGCTGTAACATTATTGTTCGTGAACTACGTATTAAAATGTTCGTTTTAAACGAAAAGATTCTTGTGACATGTGTCAAAAGAGTCAAATAGATAATATGTATGTTCTTCTAAATGATATGATAGGATATAATATTGGCATTGAATAAACTTATGGTCTCGTGTTCTACCAAATAGAACCTTTTGGATTTAGTAAAAGTATGACTCATTTATTTTTAATTTTTTGTTTGACCTGCAGAAAATAAGATGAAATTTGAGACCACACTGTATATAAGTATAAGTAGTATAACACTGTATCACTTCGAACAAAATAAAATGTCTTGATGCAAGCTTCCAAAAATGCGAAAACTGCAAATAGTAAACAAAACTGCCTGTAACTGCCGAAAGGCATATGTAAACTTTGGGGTCATCGTGAAGATAAAATTACACAATCACTTAATTAATGACTATTCCTTTCATTAATTGAATCCATTCGTATTTAACCAACAAAACTAACTGAATGCATCTTGCCTTTATCTGCACGAAAACATTCTCAGTTTCCAAATTGAATCCGAGAATAATGAAAGGTTACAAAAAGTTAAAAAGCCACACGAAATTTCCCCAAAAGTTTATTCAAATAATTAATTGTCGGCTATCTCAAAAAAGATCTGTGTTTACATTTAACCTTTTAATTAGTCCAGGGAATTGGGAGTGGCATTGATTATGCTGAGAAAAGGTGAAGAACAACCATTACTATATAATCATAACTGTGTGCTTAGTCATTTTTCACAATTACGTTTAGTTTGGGGTAGTCCTGACCTGTAAGTAATCATTCAGGATTCTACATACAATTCTCTCAAATATTTGTAAACATTTGCAATTATCATGATAATACCAATGTTCAATATATAATTTCTAGTTTTAATTTAAAACTTAATTTGAGAAGTGAAACTTTTTACATGGAAAATGTTGTTAGTCGATAAATAAAAACGATTTTATTTATTTCAGACTATATTTACGTGGTTTTATTTAATTTCAAAAATGGATTTTTTAATACATGATTCTGTACAGTATATTTTTATTTTACTTTTAATTACGCTTAGAAAGCGTCACTTTTATTCCCTCTTCACTCCGCAAAATTAAGTCTGGAATCACAACGATTTTTTCCATTTCCATTTCCGTTTCAAACGTGTAATGACGGAACAATTTGGCAAGAATGATTTTCTCTTCCAACAATGCAAACTTCTGCCCAATACAATTCCTTGGACCTGGACAATTAGAAACATGAAATGAATGGAATTTAGCAAAAAAATGGATTTTTTAAAAGTTAATTGGAATCTTAATTTTCAGCATACCAGCAGAAAATGGGACGAAGGCGAACGGATGTCGTTTGGGTTTTCCGTCTCCACCTTCTTCCTCCAAAAATCTTTCTGGTTTGAACGACTTTGGATCTTTATAGTACTTTTCGCTCCGTTGGATGTGGAAAATGGAAACAAGAGCGGAAACACCATCCGGAATCACTCTACCGTCCTCTGCAAAATAAGATAAATTCACTTAATTATTGATCAAACCGATTAATTGAATTTTCGCTAAAGTTGATTTAACAATTACCTAAAACGATATCACTATCAATATGCCTCACAATTAACGGTACGCTGGGGTAAAGTCTCAGACTTTCTTTGACGCAGCATTCCAAATACTTCATTTGGGCTATATCTGCCGTGGTTACATCTCTCTCGGGGTCATCCACAAATATTGCATCGAGCTCTTCTTGTACCAATTTTTGATGTTTTGGATTCATAGCAAGAAGTAAAATAGTCCATCCAAGGTTTACACCGGTTGTATCATGTCCCTCAAACATGTATCTACTTCTTCGCGAATATCGGCGTCGGTAAGGACACGACCATTGTCAGAGTATTCAAGAAGAAGATCAAGAAAAGCTTTTCGCTTTTTTCCGTAATAAGAGCTGGAAGTTTCTTCAGTTTTTTGCGATTCTTTCTTGAATTCTGCTTTTCTGGCTTGGATAACCTGAAACGGATCACAACAACTGTAAAGTATGCTATTTTCTAAAAATATCAGAAAATTTTTTTGGCGGATTTACTTTGTTTGTAAATCCATGAAGGATTTTCAGATATTCCTTTTCCCTCGCTGCAATTCCTGTTACGTGCGATATCACTGGCAAGTCCATCCAAGGATTGGTCATTTTCATCATAACTACTTCCGCAATACTTGGAGAAACAATTTACGATAAATTATGGTTGTATTCTTATGATACATTATTTTAAATTCAGCAAAGTAAATTAATTTACCCGTTGACTGCATCAATATAAACTTTGTTGATTGAACTAGTCTGAGCATTTACTTTCTTTCCCATTGCAGTTTCTAAAAAATATAATAATATCATTTCATTCAATAAATTAATTTACCCGTTGACTGCATCAATATAAACTTTGTTGATTGAACTAGTCTGAGCATTTACTTTCTTTCCCATTGCAGTTTCTAAAAAATATAATAATATAATTTCATTCATATATGCATTGAAAAAACATTTGAAACCTTAGATAGCATAAAAATTGGTAACTATTTTGGGTTTGGTATTTTCCTCAGTAATTTTTGCAAGCCACATTTTTTTAATACGTTATATACTTAATACGTAAGAATAAACTTAATTCATTATGTTTTTAAGAATTATACCGCAAATCACATCCAAAGTGCATTTGGCAAGATAAGGATAAATATCGAAAGGCCTTGGCTTCCCGGTTTCTTCTTTCAAACATTGGATAAGTATGGAAGCTTGTTCGTTAAAAATGGGAATGAAGTCCTCAAGAATTTTGAAGTGGAAACTTGGGGTCAGTAATTTGCGACGACCGGACCATTTCTTTTCTACAAAAAATGGGTGTTTTAAAAAAAACATCAAAATAAAAAAATCAGTAATTATTAAAATAGGGTACTCAACGTACTTGAAGCGGTGAGTAAACCTTCACCAAGCCATGGTTCGAGCTTATCATATGCAAACTTCCCTTTGTTGATGTGACTCGTTGTGGACATAATTTTCTACAAAATTTTTAAAAACTTCTCTTTATTTGAGGTACAAAATCACGGTAGGATTTCTTAGTGTTGCATTAGACCTACCTCAGCGACAACGACATCTGCAATCGCGATGTAAGGATACCAGGGTCCTAGCCAAATTTTGACCAAGTTACCGTAATCAGCTAACCATTTGTCAAACATCGGCATGTATTCTGTAAAATTAAAGGATTTTCTTGCTTGAGGCAGAGGTACTTGTGTTGCATTCAAATTGGATGTAGAAAAGCTTCAGAAACTAACCTTTAGAATGCCGGAAAAAATAGAGAAGGTGGCCAAGTAACGGTAAATCAATTGGGGGACTTTTAAATTCACTCAACTTTGACTTGATTCTAGGATTTCGTCGAAATAATAGGTAAAGACTTCCTAATAACACCGTTGCTACACCTAAATATGTGGTGTTGCACAGTGCCCCAATGTCTAACAACGGCATTTTGACAATTGTTTCACGATCTAGGTCATTCAATCAATACTGAAAGTTATTCTTGTGTTTAAATAAATATGACTCTGTTTACCACACCACCTAAGAACTCCTCAGGAAAAAAGGTTGATTGGGCGAGTCAGTTATGTCTGAGTGGATTTTCTTTCTAAAGTTTACATTCATTTCAAAGTCGGAGAATTTCCATTAAATAAAAATATGACTTCCAGTGAAGGTGCTATATATTTATCAAATTGTGAAATGAACGTTGGACTTAAATCATGCGTTTTCATAACTCTGCATGAGTAATTACATGTGAATTTTCTATTCCAAGCGGTTTTCCCTTGAGACAGTCAGAGTGAAACTTTGTTTTGCATAGAATGACACGTTTTTGATTAAACTAACGTGTCCAGTAAACCCGTGTGTATTTCCCAGTATCAGTTCGTCCGTTTAATAATAGCTATAGGTATACAGGGTAAGGACTATGCGGTACTAATATTAATAAAAAATGTTATCATTGATTGACTCGTTTTTTATCCTTAAAATTTGTCAACAAATGTAATGTAACTTTATCATCACTTCTCTTCTCATCGTTTTTTTTTGCAACTGACACCATGAATTTCAGTGTCACGTAATCAGTAATCAACCAAGGTACTTGTATAATTAAATGCGCCTACGTGTACCTACCGACATGGATTTAAATTATTTGATGTAGCTAAGTATGTAGGCATCAAATCTCATGCTCATGTTTTATGACACAAATATGAATCAGCATCAGTTAGGCTCACTGAATGACATGTTGATCCCTGAAAGTTAATTATGTAAAGGATGTCATGTTCTAAGTAAAAAGATAATTTGTGTGTGGGGCAAAATGAAATAGCGCAATTGTAATTTTGAAATCGTCATTTTCTCAGTTTTGATTCCTGTAATAATGTGTAAAAGTCGGTTAGTCTTTTCCATATCATATTTTTTTTTAAATTGTAGATTAATTAAGTGGGGTAGCATTGGTCTAGCCGGGTCACGTTCACGAAAAAATCCTGTTCATATTGATTTTGAATCGCCTTCATGAGTCTTAGTATGTTGTCAATTTCATAAAAGCATTTCTAGGTCAAAATCAAAACTTTGAGATATAGTTTTGAGTTACAAAGTCAAGAATTATATTTTAGGTTGAAATAAACAAAATTATGTAATATGAAAGACTGATGTCATTATTATTATTTGCATGATATTCCATTATAGATAATGTAGAGTGATAAGTAAATAGATAGATAGATAAAGCTTCAACTTTCAAAACAGATTTTGGAATTTAGCAGAACTATGTACACTTATG
>JAHZMX010004954.1:0-19982 GCA_027743895.1 Seira musarum
GTTCAACAGAAGATTCTATAGAATGAGTAGTGGAAATAGCAACTACCGCACAACGAAACCCACATTATGAGGAAAAAACTACAAAACTCCGGAAATGATGTGGGTTCTACTGTACAATGTTTGCGCAAAGAATCGTTAGAATTTTCTACTCGTTCAATCCGTGAGTGAATGCACAAGGTAGAAAAATGGAATTAGTATCTGGCAAGATAATGTCCTCAGAGTCCGAAGAATTCACCACGACATCGCATCATCGACATCACATCACCCAGAACTGAAATTTTATATTTTTCTTGCCATATTTTGGCATTCCATTAGAGACATTGCAATGCACACGTCAATCCAGCCAAATAACGCTAGGGTGTAGAGTCGTTCAATTCAGTTCAACGAGTAGACAAACTATTTCTTTCACCCACACAAGCACTCAGTCACTACAACACCATCAATATTGACATTATTTCTTCGGTTTTATAAGCGAAGCTCGGTTGGTGGTGGTGGGAACCCTTAAGAAATCATTCACTTGAGTTCATTGAAATTCCCCAAAAAAATATCCGAGTCGTAGCAGAAAAACTCTCACGACAATATTAGCGTCATCACGAAAATCAATTCCATCCAACTCATCCAAAAAGAATTTTTTCACTGAGACAGCAAGATATTCCCTTTTTTCTTGTGAGTGAGTACCATTCAGTTCAATTTCCCACTTCCTGATTTCGTTTCCAACTCTATAAACTACTCTCTCTTTTTTCTCATCCTTCTGTAATATTAGCAGAAAAACTTGCGGGATCGAATTGCGAAAAAAACTGAAATCTTAAAGGTAAAATGTTCTCGTTCTCTACCATCATTCTATGCAAAATCCCCACAATAAATGTATTCACTCTCAATAATAATAGCAAGCAAATTTGATTGAATGACAAGAAAGTTTTTTGTAATGATAATGAAAAAAGAAGATCAAAAGGAAGAGAGAGAAAAAAAAAGGATTCCAATTCGTTCGCCGTGCACACTACTCAAAGAAAATCAAATTTCCTCTTCCAAAAATGAACTCTGATTCTAAACTGTAACTAAAAAGAAATCTAATTCAAATTCTGAGAAAACCGAGATTTGTTTGAAAAGGGTTTCTCTGTGAAATCAAACGGAACTTATGTATGCTTTTCCATAATAAAATTTGCATTACACGATGTATTCCCTTTTCTCCCATCTTCACCCACCACTCGTTCAAAGAAAACTGCCAATCTCGAGCCAAAACTCTGACCACATTTTTCCCTTACACTGACACAAACAACACTCATCGTAAGAGACGAAGGAAGAGACATAAAAAAGGAAGATTCCATCAAGCAAAAAAACGAGAGATATTTTTTCTTCTTCTGTTATTCTGTCCAAGTCAAACATATGTGAAATACATCAATAATAACACCCACCACCAACGCGACCGCCACGACCCGACCCGCAATGAATAATGCTTTCTGCATCTAATTTACTCTAGTGAAGGATACGAATACCTACATTTTGGACTTTTTTTATTTTACGTTTTCTTCTTCTTCTTTAGAAATGAGGGTGGAAAGGAAACGTAAGAGGGAATGAGACCCATCAAAATATAGAGAAAAAAATCCTTGTCGAGAAAAACTTCGCGTATCATCAGTTTTCTTTCTGCTTCTCCTTCCAAAGAAAACTTTCATCATTACAAATAATGTTTAAGAAAAATTATTAGCGTCATCATCACTGGGATCATCTGACGAAGCATAAAAATACATTCATTATTATTATTTCGTCTGCTAAAGAGTAGTAATATATAACTTGTAATTTTTTATGAATGCATAGGAAGTTGCACATCACTATAACTGCTTGAATAGTATCTTTGAATGCTGAAAACGACCCAATAAAAGAAACTCGCAATTTCTTTCGTAATTGCGAAATCCATCCGCATAAACATCAATCCGTTTTTTAAATAATAACACGAGCGAGCAACTGAGTAAGCGAACAAACAGAAACTGATACATTGCCAGAGTGGGTTGGCTTCTTTTGGCTTTCCTGAGGTTGCATTACAAACAAGCATTCGCAAACTTTTTCGGAGAATATGAGTGCGACCATATGCTAGGAAATGCATAAAAAAAGACGGAAAGAATAAGATGAAGCTCTGTACTATAGCATGCAGCTCGAGTAACAAAACCAACGAACCACTCCTCCTCTTTTTAATTTAGGTGAGGAAGAGAAAACACAATTTTTTTATTTACTGTGGGTTCAACACCAAAATCTTGCTTGAGCTCTGGCATCGTGTAACGTTTTCAATATATCTACATGGTATACAATGCCAAACCAACAAAAAAAACAGCATCATTTCATCTCACTTCAATTCGTCGCGCTTGTTATCCTCCTTCCAACCGTAATAATGAAAGTAAAATAATAATATCCTTTCCTGTAACACACATTTGGCGAAATCATAGTACATAGAGCAAAGTCGATTACAATCCAGTATATCGTATCACCAAAAAATTTATCTTCTTCTTTATGGTTGATGAGTGATTGGAAGCATATCCAAAGAATTTTTGTAACCTCAAACTCAAACGTTTTAGTACCAAACTTTCAGTCAGCTCGTTTCACTTGAATGAGATTTAATATGAACTTGTGCTCATATGATGATGCTCTTGACAGTTTCGAGGGCCCTTACGAGCTTCAAAGCCTTTAATGTAAGTAGTCCCCTACTTAATAGATTAATAGGTAAACCTTTCTCTGTTCAAATTCATCATATTATTCTCAATCTCTAAAAGTAAACACTTTACAGCAAATGTGTACGATTGTTGCAATAAAAACATTTTTCATCACTCTCGTTCTGACTTTGGCATATATTTGGCAATGCATAAACACTTTTATAATTTAGTAAATTTTCGGCTTCGTTAAAGCAAACATTTTCATTGGCTTATGATATCAGTTTTTATTACGTATTTTATGAGAACCAATGTTCAAAAATAGGACATTTTGAACGCACTTTGCAAAAATAAAAGCCAAGAAAGCAAAAACCTTCGAACGCGTCACTAGTGATCATTTGATCATGTTCAAAATACATGCAAAAAGATCACGTATTCTTCCATGTGATGTGATTCCTGAAGAAAAAACATCATGTCACTAACTAATGAACTCATTCATCCTCATCATAAAAATAATTTGCCTGAATCATAATTAATGTGTTTTTAAACTACAAAAGCGCAACTTCTCTTCCTAGTACGGCTCATTCTACTCGTCTAAAAATAAAGGCAGTAGAGTCACTTGAATCCAGTAATTATCAAAAAGGAAAATCATGACAGAAGAAGGCGAAAGATGATGATGTCGATGCTGGAAAGAGAGAAAGCTTACTATAAAACAGTGATAATGAGTCTCTTTTCCCTCATCAACAGTGCGACCCTCCGTAATTCCAATAAAGAAGGAGAAGGAACACAAGCTTTTAATCAATCCTCTTTTCATTTCGAGTACTACTTATATTATAGCCCTGGTAAGTTCGAAGCGAGTTCACAAAGTAGAAAAAGAGAAAATGGAGGAAACTTGAACCTCTAAAATTCCACCGTATGGAAGGAAACGAGAGAAAATTCGATATTTTCCCAGCTTTTGTATGTGCCTAAATACAAAATAATGAGAAAAAAAGAACATAATTTTCTTTTCCACTACTTCAAGAAACATGTTTTTAGCTGTGCAGGCAGAAGCGAGGCCAAAATGTCAAGATAACTTAATGGGCTCCTTTGTGAAACAAGGTCCACTTTAGAGTAAATTCACTTGTTTTTTAAAGCTGAAATAATACCAGGAAAAGAAAGAAAAAGTGACGGTCCTTCATATCATGTACGTATGTATGTATGTACTTATATGTACTTTACTTTATCCGAGCAATTCCATATCGTATTTTTTAACGAGGGATTTTGTCATTCTTCATCTTCCCTAGTACATGGCAATTTTATAGCTACTGCCAACAACCTAATCTGACATTTCGCTCTGAAATCTGAATCCATCTTTTCATTTTCGTCAGTCTGCCACTCGTCTATTTCTCAAGAGAGTAGAAGTAGGCAGACATATTGCGAAAAGATATTTTTTTTAGATGTGGCTGTGGTTATGTCAGCAAGTCAATGTATTGCAGAATCCAAATCCAACAACGGCAACAACAGAAAAAATGGCTTCAGGAAGAAAGAAAACATTTTCCGATGATGACGCTGGTATGTATGTATGGAAGCTTGTGGGTGATAGTGCCAAGTAGAATAATTCTGATAAAAAATATGCATTACACGTGTCTATCTTCATCCATTCAAAAGAGATTGCTATACTAGATTTGCATGCAAAAAATTCATACGCAGTCCATATAATCTTTGTGTTTTTGTATTAGCCACGCTACCACCCACGACAAGAGAGTACATGACTAAATTGATCAAATTCTTTGTAATCTAAAAGGCGCATGTTTATAGTATCTGTAATATTCATATTTGTATGTTTCATTCATACCTGGAAATAACAGTAGGAATAAGAACGAGTTGAACATGAACATCTCTTGATTTACGAAGGAAAGAAAATTCGATTTCCCTTAATCCTCCCAGATCATACTTGGGATTGAGAAGCTTAAAACCACTTCCACTTTAAAGCACCCAACCTTCACGTGCAACTAACATCACAGTAGTTTTTGTTCGGATTACACACAATTCAAAACAAAACGCAATTAGTCAGTCACAAAACACAATGCTTACACGTCCCTTCCATAAGATATAAGTGGATACCAAGGTTTATGGCTGTAAATAATTTAAAAACTGGATCAGTTCAAAACAACAGCCTGTTTAAACTGGCTTGGCTTGGGCTGTTTCAGGACAATTGAACTCAATTACATAAATCCAAATTATTTCGATTCTTTTAGTACTTCTCAGGAAATGGGGTCCATTCTTTTCATTCATATTCAATGCACATTCCCTTCTAGGAATCCATTCAATTGTAAACCAGAAAATCCTGAAAGTGGATTTACAATCGAGGGGGAAAATGATCAAATGTTCGTTTTTTAAAATCCGAAAAAAAAATTACTGCTAATTTCACCATCAATATTCATCTAAATTCACTTTTCAAATTGCATCTCATTTTGTATCAAAACATAACTAATCACTGGTGATTTAGATAGAAATATATTTTGCAAATATGGCCAAAAACACACTTCTTAACCTAATCCCTGCTTATTATTTCAACACTACCGCTCGAGGACAGATATTTGTATCCGAAAATAATTTATCAAAGCGATTAATCCCACCAGAATCAATTTACTTAAGTCTGAAGAACACCAATGGCGATTCTTAGGTTATTCTGCCTTCGGATGCAAAACGTACAAGTTAATAGCCCAAAAAATCTGGTTTGTGGACATCTTTAGTCTACTAGCTTAGAATGCACACAAACTCGGACTAAAAATGAGCAACAAATAATAATCCTCCTAAATAAAATTGGCATTAAAAGGATGGAAACAGGACGCAAAAACATATCTTTTTTGTTTGTCTCCACATACAATTTTTTTTTTGCTAGACCAAAAGCAAACTACAATACATTATTGAATCAGAAAAAAAACGTAGTAGTATTTTACTCAGTATGAGGTTAAAAGCATCATAGGCATATCATCATCTCCTCTCGTCTCTCTCATTCTCCTCAAGAAAATCTCTCGCCATTATTGCCAGTGGCTCCAAGTCTTTAAAAGGATGGCCCTCCATAAAAGGATGTGAAAGGCCAGTATGATACGTAAAGATGTTAAAAAGCAATTTTTTAAATGAATACAATATGCAAGCATTTGATGATGATGATGCAAACTATGTATGTATGTAAAACGAATTTTCTTTTAAAAAATTGTACATAGTATAATATAGCTTGTATCGTATGTGTGATGTCACCAGTTACTAGTCACCAAGATGAGGACTCCACAACACATTTCAAACTTCCACACTGTGACTGCGACAATGCTCCTATCACCATTAGGGCTTGATCATGATTATTATTACTGTGGCTCCAACTCCGAAAATTTATTTTATTTTAGCGTGGCCACGAATATACAATGAATGCACAAATGAAGGAAGGGATGATGCTGTGCATGTCATATGATTAGCTATTTTTGTTGCTCAAGGCTTGCTACATTCATTTTTGCAGTTAACTGAATCTTGCTCGATTTCACTTTAATCTTCCATGATCATGCAGGACAACGATGGTGGCATGCATTATGTGAACTGAGTTGGATAAAAAAAACCTCACGATAATGTGGAAAGAACAGGTAAGCGCATGTCTCCTGTTTAGACAAGGCTTGTTAACTAATGACACCAAATCGAGATAAGTAGAGAGAGAAGTAACTAAAAACTGAAATCCAACGCCCATTTTTCTCACTGAACCGTGAAAGGTTAGGTTACTTGCTAGCGGAAAGTTACATTTGTGTTGTAAAAACTGGCCATAAAAGTTATAATCCCATTTGGTGAACTAATTTGGATGGACAAAGTATGAACTAATTTTACTTTAATTTCCTGCAAAAAGATTGGAGCAATCCTAGAAGTAGTAGAAGTGATGTTAAAATATCAATCACCGCATTGCTCTCATATTTTTTCATCACTTCAATCTCAATGTTCTGCAGGATCTTTAGTAGATTCAAACATTTTTACAGATTGTTTTGCCTCAGCTCTTCAAGGACGTGTGGAAGAGCAAACCTCATATGACTGTGACTGTGGCTATGACACAACATTCAAAAATGGCAATTTTGCTCATACTTCCAAGAAACTAGAATACTACTCATATTTTTTCACTTAAAACATCATTTTTTAGGTTTTGTTCGATGTCATAGTTTACAAAAACGTCCCATCAACCGCTTTTTCCTCCCAAAAATGAAGAAAAAAGCCATTTAGTGATGCAAATTTTCTCCATCTATTCAAAATGTGCGTGATGTAATTGAGGCTACCTATTTTTACATGAGCAGCTTGTTGCTGGCTCATGATTGACTGATCTATTTGAACTCGGACTCCTCCATCGTCAACTCCAACTCCACCATCAGCAGCAGGGAAACTGGGCGTGGATGGTGTTCACTCCTTGTTTGTGCAAATGACTGATAATGCATTAATACTGCTTCGCCATATCATCGCCGTCATCATATCATCATTGACATTGGCAAATGGAAATGACATGTTGGAAATTGGTGAGTAAACTTTATCGTGACGTTGTTGACGTGTATGCATATGAAGTTTGAGTACACAAAAATCCAAAATCCATTTAATAACGGTGACAAGTCATGCAAAGCGAATGAGAAAAAAGTTTTGTTGCTTACCTTAAGTTTCTTATCTGAGCTCGTCTTTTTCAACACAGGTACATTCTTTCCTCCGCCATCGCCAGAGTTCAACTTTCCTTGACTTAGTTTTCGAAGGGGTGGAGGTAGCCATTTCCTGGAAGTCACATAAATCAAATTCCATTACGATTGATTACTGACGCAAAAATGCAAAATCATTTACCCAAAAGTCAAGGTATTTCAACTTTTCAACGTAAACGATAAAATCTACTCACCCACTGAACACACGACGTTTAGATACAGGAGAACTACTCGTTACAGCTCCAGATGCATTTCCTTCTGCACCATCTGGAAAAGAAAGACAACCAGTTAATAAAACTTCATTTTCACAAAATAAATCTAGCAATTTCGGTTATCCTTATTCCTGAAAAAAACCTTCAACGAGTTTTCTGAAAGTGAAAGGTTAATTTTCTAGGTAAAGCTTATTAGGTACTACAAGCACATTTCATTTTTTAAAATACTTTTCTTGAAAATTAATATTTTCAAGCAAACCTTTTGAGTTTAAACTATCTTTTTTTGCATCTTTCGCCGACCCATTTTGACTTCGTGACCTTCTGAACACACGATTCAAATCCTTTTTCAAGGAAGAAGTTGAAAACATTCCGAATGAGTGAACAACTTCAGGGAATTTCATTTCAAATAACGTTTTGGAAAATGTGTCAAAAAATTAGCCTTGTTTACTAAACACTTTTTAGTTGATTACATTTAAACAGAGGCAAAATACGCCACAATTTTTTTCCGTGCGTGGGAGTCTCGTTCATTCCATACAAAGCAACACTCACAGAAAACTTTTTACTACACAGACACAAAACTATAATTACTATGCAAAAAGTTTTGCTTGTGTGTGTGGAGAATGATGATGTTGATGACTATACCAAACACAGTGCCTTTAGTCTGCCGAATTAAACTTTGTTTTATTTTGCTTGAACTCCCTCTGGAAAGTGAGTAAATCATTAGTAATACAACCGCTTAGTCAGTCACTGCTTATGCGTTTAACAAAAAAACTCCTAATTCTTTTATACGACCTCCTTCAAGTTTCTATTTTCTAGCCGTTGTGAATTCTCTTGATATCCTTTCAAAACCACGATTCCTCGTAAGTATTACGATATGCCACATATGTACTGCAAAATGATGAGAGTATCTCCTCATAATTTCTCATTCATTTCGTGGAATTTTGGAACGTGTTTGCCCCTTTCTGGAATGGATGGTGATGTGATGTCATGTGTGATGTTTTATGGGAGCAAAGAACAAAAGACAAACAAAAACACAATGATTAGATGGGGAAAATGGGCTCACAATCGAATCGCACTTCTCACTCACTAAATCTTTCCAACCGACTGATTAAATAATCTACTTCAATTCAAGTTTTGAGTATTGTATACTTTAATTTAAAACTCGAATTTCTTATCATTCTTTTTTTATCGCCCAGCTTTTAAATGAAAATGCTTGTACATTACGTTCTGGAGAGATAGCATGTGTCTAGCAAAATGANGTTTTTTTATCGCCCAGCTTTTAAATGAAAATGCTTGTACATTACGTTCTGGAGAGATAGCATGTGTCTAGCAAAATGATCAGCTTATCGTAACTATACGTAGGCTTACGTTGAGTCCGTAATCATAAACAGTTCAATAGTACAAAAAATATTTGCGCACGCTAGCTTCAAGCACTGAATGTAATGCGATTCTCCCAAAATGATGACGATGATGATGATAATCACGCAAAAACACTTTATCAATCTCGAATAACAGTCATAGTCATGATAGGATCATGCACGAACTTTTTAGACAATCATGCAAAATAGGAGTCAGGCAAGAGGAAATAATATGGCATAAAAGAATAGTAAAAGAGACATCTTTCAACTTAAATTTCTTTTTCCTTTTCTTATGTTGACTTAAAGTCAGACGCACATTTCCAAAATAAGGCAGGCGACAAGATACGGATCTCTCTATTGTCTTCACTTAGCCGTCGTCCGAGATGACGACACAAGAATTCCTGGGAAATAACAGGAAAGGACAACGTCACTCGCAGAAAAAAAACCGCTCCTATGTTTGGTCCCGCCAACACACAAAGCACAACACTGAAAATATCCTTTTTTGTATGAAGTGGGTAATCTTTCGTAAAAAGCCTGCCAATTCAAAGGAACCACCAGATCAGAATCCTCTGCAGGCAAAATACTGATGATGTGTATGGTGACGTTACTTTTTCTCAAGATGAAAATGTGAAAGAGACGTAAACAACTTGCGTATATCCTCTTTCCATCCGCACATCTCTCTGTTCTTTTTCCTTCCTTTCTTTTTCACCGAATTCACCGTGAAAAAAATGATTATTCGCCACTACTCTACATAAGAGAGAGAACGAGTCAACCAGCACTTGAAACAATAGAACGAGAAAATATGGTTGTTCTGGCGTTAAAAGAGTGTGTGTGTACCAAAATCTGGTGTGTGCAAACAAAAGAAATCATCCAGTCACTGAATAAAATATAATCCAGAAGAAAAGAGAGGATCGAGCAAAGAGTGAGATATTAAAATGATGGTGATGATGATGCTGGCTGACTCTGGTATTCCTGGCCCGTCAACAACAGACACAGAAATTACACATGATTTTCTTCTACGAGAAAATATTATTCAGTGTTTACACTCGACTCACATCCCTTCAAAATTGAAAAAGTAATTTTATGAGCATGGCATACTGCGACGGCGACACCGAGGACAAATACCTATACATCTCGAGAGTACATTACATGAGTATATGTAAGTATTTCACTCGTTCCACTATATTGCTTTCTTTCCCTGCTTGTGTGTGAATCTAATCATAATGCCACGGGTTATTATTAGCTGATTTGCAAAGCCAAAAAGACCGAAAAAGAGAGGGCAAAGATGAAACCAAAGAAAAATGCATGGATGCATGCACAAAATGTATATTTAACCTACTCCACTACTTTTTTTCAAATCAAAATATGGTTCAGTAGTGTGTGGAGTTCCTTCATCTGTGCAGTAATATGATGACGATATTGAATATGGTACAGTTATAAAAACTTGAATATTTTTTAAAAAAGAAGCTCAAATGTTAGGAATAGGAGCATTTCATGGGATAGTCAACGGTACGTGCAAATTACATGTGCATATATGCATAAGTACATAAATTTCTTCCATCTCAACTGATTCATGATTCGAAAGAAAAATGTGCAAATGTTATCATTATCCTTGCTGCTAACAGATTACACTGCACTTTATGTGAGACAACTGCAATTTTTCGGATCTTGATAATGTGTGAAATGAATTTGCATGCAACGCACGAAATAAAATTAGAGTAGAAAAATTTGGTCTTTTTACGTCACACACGAAACCCTATTACAACAAAATTCTTCTTGAATAATGATGAGATGAAAAGGACAAGAGGGAAAACAGTTGTTTGATTTACAATTTTTCTTCTAATGATAATAATGATGATGATCACGATGAAGTAAAGAAATTAAAAGGGCGATAAAAAGGTTTTCAGTATCATCAAGCAAGCTCATAAAGATCGAACGTGGACATAACCTAATACAACGTGACAATCAATCACAGCGACGACGAAAAAAAAAATTAAATTGTGGAGCGAGCAAAGCTCAAGAATCAAGTTAAAAAGAAGTGCGATATTGGATACTTCAGGAGTTCATCGTGATGATCCCGGCACACCACATCACATCATATCACCACCATCTTATTAAGCTTCCTCTCACCACCGACCACACACAACTAGTTGGAAACCACGAAAGAGATGAGATGAGACGATGAGAGAGGCTGAAGCACTTTCACCTAAATTGTATTACTTGAAGAATCCGAGACGAAGCTCACGGTATGATGATGGTATGTCTTCACAATTTAGATGATATAATGTGTACGGTAGTAATAATAATAAACGATTCCTATTAGTTCCAACAATTTTTTATGAACCATGAAAAGGGAAAATTATAGCCCATTACCCTTGTTCCTCATGATTCAACATGGAAAAAGAGTATAAAATAGTGAGTCTAGATAGAAGTGAGTAAAATGACAAAAAAATGTTTTAGCACTGTTTATTTAACTTTTTTCTTCTTCTGTGTTCACCCGTTCAAGGCGATGCAGGAATAATTACACGACTTTTTTGTTTGAACTGGTGTAATACCACAACTAACTCTTTTTCCTCCAAGGTAGAAATTTGCTAGAGTCCGTCCTTCAGATTAACAAGTCTTGTACACAACTTTACTTTATTGGTCGTATTCTCTCCGCTAAACAAACTTTTAGAGGTTGAAGAATACGAAAACAGAGGATGATCATGATCATTGCATCGCACTGAGAAAGTATAGGAACGGACGGAAGAAGACACATTGCAAAAAAAAATTAAAACAACACTACTGAAAGCACGCCACTCAATATTCGTCCTATCTAATCTGTGCCACTGTGTCTCTTTAGATTAAGTAGGTCGTTAAACAGTTTTCAATAAAAAATCACGGAATCCCTACGTGCACTTATTAATGTACATTCCAAACTTCAGTTTCAGAATCCTCCCGAACCCATGTGAACGAACAAAGATTAAAAGGATCTGATATGGAAGACCTATACCATATTAGCGCTTGTGGTTTTTTGCTCTTCTGTTATTATTATTTTCACCGCTTGATAAAAAAACGGAAGCGTAAAAACCAGCTGCACTACTTATATATGATGAGTAGTTGAAACAAATGTTGTTTCACAGGACTAGAGCTTTTTTAGAGTTACGAATAATATACGCAAAAATATTTTTGCAGTCAAACAGGCATTTTTTTCTTCAATGCCCTTTGTCTACTTGATGCTACAAGCATGACTATCCACGGAGGAATGAAAATGATGTTGGTAAACGGCCAGAGGACTCCAAAACAAGATGTGTCATCGTCATCATCATTATCACACAAAAACAACGACACACACACAGCCAAAGAGTTGAAGAGAGGAATAGTCTTTTGGAAACATTATAAAAAGGAGCAGCAACAGCATCAACATCACATCAGTATCCTCCATCTCTATCAGTGCCATACAGTAAAAAGTAATGCTAACTACTAAAGAGCTTTTGTAGTTCTCTTGATCTTATTCCATCTCCTGGTAAAAGGCTGTTATTCTAATCATCATCATTATCGTCGTCATCATCGTCTTCTCACAAAAACTTCAGAGAAATTATGCACACAATACAATACAAGTAAGTGATGCAAAAATGCAAAGTTGGGGTGGTGATGCTTTAAAGAGATGAAATGATGATGGCGTGTGCTCTATGGAAAAAGATGGCTTCATTCCACAAAACACTACAATAAGTATATATTTTCCTCAATCTTTGAAACAATCTGGGCCATAAAGTTGTTTCATTAATGATTTAAAGGAGGATTTTCTTTCAAGTACAACGAGGAGACAAAACCTCTTCACCTTTACTTACTACAACACACGAGATCATTTTTTTTGTTAAGCCATATCTATTCAAAATATCTGATGAGTCTCGTCAAAACACATTAAAACCTTTTTTACGGGCGGATTTAGGCGTAGGTATGCAGAATACTTACTTAATTCTAGAGTTTTCAAGGTAGCCCTTTTCCAAAAGCAGAAAGGTAAGTTCAAAATGAATGATAATAGGTGGTTGTAGAAGATATGTATATAAATCGTTAAATTTTTTTTTAACATGCTTCGAAAGTTTGACTTTGACCACTCAACATTGGATCATTTTGGGAATCATTTTGGCTATCTTGCACAGATCAATGAGCAATACAGGAATGATATTTTTTTTGCCATCACCTTGGTTCGGTTCTGACTTGACGTGCATGAACGAAAGTGAATATCCGCAGTTGCAATTTTCTACCTTTGCATTTTTGTAATGCACAACTTCCTTCAGAAAAGCGCATTCCACTCAAAACCATATGCCCGTTGATCTGGTAAGTAGATATCACCACATCATCAACACAGCAGATGATGATGCACCACCTCAAAGCAATGAGCTTAAGGTAAGAAGGTTAAATGATGAGTAGGTACTACATTACATAATGCAAAAGTACAAAAAAAGATACATATGTATTGAAAAAAATGTATTATTTATTATTGCATTAAAGATGTAGCATAAGTCAATCCGGACGTAGCCTTGCTTTCAATCATCATCAATATCGTATCCATCCCAAGCCGCAGTAGATACTCATGAAGTTCATGTTTTTTCATGATGAATGACAGCGAGAGTTGTTGTTATTGCTCAAATGCTGCTGCCTTCATGCTTCTCACTCACTCACGCTCCTTCAAAATCCTCTTACCAATTTTATGATGAATTATCAATACTCTCCTATGAAATGCCTATCAATTCGTTCCTTCTTTTAATTATACCTGTGACCTTTCAATTTCATATGAGAGTTGTATGGTGTCATAAGTGGACTTGGCCTCTCCATAACGTAAGTGCAGTGTAAACAGAAATGCCCTTTAAGCTAGAATATTCCTACATTAATGGGTATATTTGCAATAAAATAGATTGGGAGATTGCCCAAGGCTTGTCTCTGGAATTATTAATGAAAGATATTGACTTATGACATTTCCCTTTATAATTTATTGGATTTTTATGTACCGGTTATGGTCGAACAATTCCACCCACCAAAGTAATGACATCATGGAATGCCTGCCTACACACACATTACGAAATGAGCTTGATTTTTTTACACATTATAAATAATTTAAAATGTTTACTTAGGTCACCCAAGCTAACTAAATAACCTGATAAAAAATGAACAATGCGAATGAATGGAATTCAATTTACGTTTTTTCTTCATCAAAACACCATTACCATCAGACAAAACACTGAAAAAAATGAATAACATTATTTTTGCCATATTTTCGCCAATACCAATAACAGTAGCAGTGAAGTGGACACTGAAAATGAGCAGCGTATTCAATTCCAATAATAATGTGGAATCCAATGTTGCTTTTTTATGAGGTGCTATTAACATTAGCTTTGAAACTCTCAAGTCAAAAGTCATTTTTCCTGAACTCAATCATCATAAGCACATAATTTACGAGACAGGATATTATTGCAAAAAACATGAAAGATGAGTAATGCTTCATGGAATCCGGCATAAAATGCGAATGTCTTATAGCTTGTACTCAACGTAGTTGTGCCACGATACACACATACAAAGTACTTACATACATTCAAATTCATATCCTTCCATCTTCAAACCCAATATTTTAAGCTATCATCACCAGACACTCAAGAATGAAAAATGCTTCCATCTTTATCTTGGTATACCAGACAAAGACAAAAAAAAACATATGAACACAACGGAAGAGAATGTCATTCTATAAATTGTATGAAAAAAGAATCGTTCCAATATCCCTATCCTCAGTCAAAAGTAATTTCCCTTTAATTTTACTAGAGCCCAAGCCAAATCTAGGTCATTAGATTCTCTAAAAATTTTCCACACTAGTTGTGTACGTTTTTTACGCTCTAATTTCAAACGTTCTTTTTTTAATACTTCCACATGCAAAATCGCAGTTTCATGGTTAGCAAAAAAGTGATCTATATTTGGACACTATTTTCATGAGATGGCATGCTCTCATGAAAAAAAAAGTATTTTGTTTTTGCTTTGTACGTGTTTTTATGAATCTCCACCTACCTTCTTCAGGCTTCGTCACGACCACCGTCGTCGTCGTAGTATTTTTTGAAACTTCTCCCGATCTTAATACCCTGCGAGCTGCTCTACGCCAACGGTCCATAGCCATTTCATTTAATGTACTTTTTTTTAGATATTTTATCTCACATAAGAGTACTACTACACATTAAATGTACAAAAATGCGCGCACACACATCAGCAACATCAAGATCAACATCGACAGAATATTTTTTACGGGAAAAAAGAAACAATAATACAGCAGCACACATACACACAAAGTATTACATTTAGCTTGAGACTAATTGAATTACAGTTACAACAGTTACAACATCAATAATAATTAGACATATATATAGCACACAATTATTAAACACGCACACTTTTCCCGATAGAGAAAGAGAGAGAAAAAAGAGAAATAACACAAAAAAATACAAAAATCTTTGGTGATAGTCCACTCGAAAAAGTTTCCTTTAGCACGTGAACATAAGTATTTGTATGTAGGCTGGCACCAAATTAGACCATTCATTCACAATTCATATCCATACGGACAAAAATTATTGTCGTGAGAGAACTGAGCGCGCGAGTGATGTACGTGCTCTACACGAAAGATACTTTTTTTCTGTGCACGGTTGCTCAAATTAATTACGCATTCTGCTAAAGTACACACAAAATAATTCGTATTTTTAGTAGTTGGTGAATATACATTTTCAATGGCAATTTTTACGATTTCAAGATGAAGGCAGAGTGGAAATTTTATCTTAATTTATTTCCGTGCTCACTTCCAATTTGACGAAGAAACAAACTTGGTGAAATATAAATACTTTTGCTACAAGAGAAAGTTGTGACAAACGCAAACTATATGATTGTGATATCAGCGACTACGTTTTCTACTTACTACTTTCCGTTTCTCCACAATGCATAAGGCCTTACGAAAGCAGTATTCCGAGACACTGATGAGAAAAAATGTCAAAACGTGATGTACATAAAAAAAATTCACGATTTTCGGAACAAAAATATCTGAAATTCAGAACTAGAACTTATTTTCTTTTTTGACAGTAATGAAGGCATCAATTAAACGATGCCCGTCTCATCTTCCAAAAACATTGAGAATGAGAAATAATTAAAGTGAGTTTTACTATTCGTCTCGCGAATAAAAACTAAAGCTTATTTCGGATACAATGACATTTTTTCTAGTTCGATTCGATCGTAACTTTTGCCCTTTGCATTCCTAAAATAATTAATATTTACATGAACATGTATGGAGAACGAAGGAACATATAGGCATGTATCTATATATTTGTGATAACAAAAGTTCCATTTTCAACGTGCACTACCAATACGAAAAAAAACATACTACACGAGTAAAACATTGCATAAATACATACCTACAAAAGAACACACTCGACTTTTACGGCTAATGGGAATGTAAACACGGGGGAAATTGAAGGCAAAGTCAAATCAAACCTTATGAAAACAACGTGTCGAAAATTAAAAATACACAAAAGTCAAGTCAAACTCGGGCTTCGTCTCATTCCATGCATAAAAGCAAAACATTCATTCAACCACACAACCAAGTTGTGGGAATGCAGCAACAGTACATTGATTTCTGAGAATGAAATTCAATCACAGAATCCAAAGCTAACGAACGAAGCAAACTAACTAAAATACACTTCCTAAATTTAATTTCAACCACAGTAAAAGGAAAAGCTTGAAAGCAACAATTATTTGAATAGCATTGAATTGGGGACTGTTGAACTTGTTACTGATGGAGTGTTGCTGATGATGATGATGCAATTTCATTCTGACTACTAAAGTCAGAATTAGAACGAACGGATTTCTTTAGAATTGTAACAATACACATACATATCTAGTCATGTCATGAATGAGTCATTAATATCCAAGCGATCCTAGATATTGGCATGGTCAAATGCAAAAAAAAACTATCGTATCGCTACATTTATTCATAGTCCGGATTCATTCCGCTCGTATATACGTGTTGAATAATAATGCTTTTGCATAATACTACTTCTCTCCTCTCGATTCCAATTAAAATTACACAAAGATTTTGGATTGAGATCAATCAATCTAATCTCAATCAGTAGTCCTGATTTGGACTTTAGATTGTGTGCAGTCAAGATAAGATGGTATTTGTTCTGTCAAGCAGACAAAAGACATTCGTCTTTGCTGTCTCTTTTCCATTCTCTTCCCTAAAACTTGAGTTCTTGTTCTTATCACTACAGACATCAAGCCTGACCTGGCATTTATGTGCGCTGACAAGTTGATGATTAATAATTTCCTTTTATGTCTGTAAAACTGCATTGAAAAAAAGTAGATCATGATTATTTGGCAAACAACGAGAGAAAAACAAAATGTAAAAGGATTGTGTACAGAAGCCATGATTAATGTGTAAAGCTACAGCAAGAGCTCAGTCTCATTCAATCTACTTAAACTTCGTTATGGGTCCCAAAGGTCACTTATTTCTCGACCCTATTTCACCAACTCACAAGTCAAGGTAAAATTGCAGTTCGAGATGTTTTAACAAAGATTTCGACTGCTTTCATCTGCTTACTGGAAATGGAAAAATAATCGGGATTACAAGACATCCATTGCTCCCATTACTAATACTGTTACTGTTGTTTTAGTAGAGTACATCAGAGCCTGAGCCAAAACAAAGCACACATTTGCAGAGATTTTCCTCTTCTGACTAATTTCCCAAATCATGTTACTCCTTTGTTTCAAGGGAACAATGCCAACCAAAGAAATGAATCCGTTTTAACCATTCAAGAACAAAGGGAAATGACATGGAGAAAATAGGTTTAATTCGATATTCTGTTTTCACAAAAGCACGGGCGCTCAAAAGAACTTTTACTTTGTGAAGAAAAACAGACAGACCACAAATCCAGTACTAACGAGCTTTTATGTAAGTATGTAAGAATAAAATTCAATACAATGGCTGGCTAAAATCAGGCCTTTTTCCAGTGAATATCATTACTACCACTAGAATCCCCCGTTTTAGCAATACCGCGCATATGGAGAACATGGCTAAATTTAGACATAAAAAACAACATTATTAAATTTCAGGCTGCTTTCAACTCGATACATCTCTTCGTGAGATAGAAGAGGAAGAATGCAGAGCGACATAATGGAATGATTATGATTAGATTTTTTTTCCCGAAGAACATCGCAGATGCTAATTCTAATAAAACAGGTAGGGGAATGTAATTATCTCTGGTAGAACAAGTAAAAACTACCTGAGGCAAAGAAGGTATAAATCGAAAAGAAGACAAAGAAAAAGTCTACTTTTCCCTTAAAGTATTTCTATATGAGAATAGTGGCAGTATTTAAAAGATCTACGAAGAATTTTTGCCTGTTTAAAGGAAAAAGGTAAGCTCCTACATCCTTATTAATACTTAATGCTCATAAAAGTGTAACGGGTTTCGCAAATGCCATTATTATTTCATCATCATCATCTCAACCAAACTCTCGATGTTTGAATGAGTTTTCAAAGTATTTATTATTTTCTCTCAGAAAATCTCCAAAATTACGTATTTCCTTCGTTCATGGCGAACTCAATATCCTTCTTTTCATTTCCCAGTTTGACTGCTATCTGCCTACACCTCTTTTTGTTTGCGATTCCAACCCTTGGACTATTGTAGAACATAAAATTAACTTTGAGAAAATAACATCTTTTCAGGAGCTTCCTTCTTTTGTAAAGAATAAAGCCTTGGAGAAGAAGAAAAGGAAGGGAAGTGGAATGGAATGGAGACAAACATTACACTCCACTCACACATACTCAGATGGAGAAAAGAAAATGCAAACTCGTTTAATACTAAACATTATTACTTTCCGTTAAAATGTAGGATGCTCCATCCGATTATAGGAGTGCAAAAAAACACATCATCCTCCTGCTCGTCACCATCAGGGACGAAGCCGTCGTATATATACTTGCATAGCACAAGTATAGAGGCAACCAGCCAGCACACATTTACAGCGTCACTACAACATTCTTTTGGCAAAAATATTGTAGAAAGAGGGAAAGAAAAGGGGAGATCGATAGAAAACGGCTTCTTTCGTCTCCAGTGTGAGCTCGGCATGGAGCAAAAAGCTTTCCGAATGTAGCTCGAATAAAACTTCAACATCTTTCCAAAAAAACTCAGTCAGCATTAGTTTGCTCTTAACTCAGTTTCGTGCATTATTTTACCTAAGTAAACTTTAAGCTTTTACCCCCACCAAAAATACTTAATATATCATGTTTTGTGTATGTGTATCTGCAAACCAATGATGATGGTGCTCTGGGTTTGAACAGAGCTTTTTATGCGTGTGGGTCTAAAAAAACTGATGCTGATGAAGTAGGAGACTGGAATTTAATAGCGTTTTTTCGCTTTCTCCTCACAAGCGTAATCATTACGGCACAAAGTCCAAATGCCATTTTCCATTTGAAGGGAACTGGATAGGAGAGTGGGAGAAGATTCAGATAAGAAGCCTTGATGACAGTTAGTGGATCACATACACAGTCAATTTCCCTTATCTCCTGTCATCTCCCATAAGAATGGATATAGGCGATAAGCGAAAGAATGAAAAAGAAAAGAAAACGACGAGTAGAGAAAAACGCTATGTACACAACATGACACACTAAAGATGGATATGAAGAAAACATTGGGAAAAGGAACGGAAAATTGCAAGACGATGACGATGATGCCTTGTGGCAAGGCTTTACAAGCGCAAATGAAATTCTTGCGAAGAAAGAAAACGAACGACATGAAAAGCAAAAAGCAGCAGCGGTACGCTACACAAAACAGAAATAAAAGGCATTAAGACTCTATTCCAGATCCACTTAAATATTTGCTTTCTACAGACTTTTTAGACTAATCATTTTTATGCTCATGTCGCATCCGAGACTTCATTTTACATTCAGCCTTTCTCTCCATATGCGAAGAAAATTTCCACTGTCTTTTAAAATTTGAACACAAATTAAGGCTGTAATGAACCAACAATTTTCTTTCCAGTCAAAACTCTCAAAATAACTTTTTAAATATGTACTATATAAGCCAT
>JAHZMX010004957.1:0-13628 GCA_027743895.1 Seira musarum
CTTGTCTTGTCAATCAAATCAGCAAACGGAACGCACAATATTGCATCGCTTTCCTATCCCGAGACTCCGAAAGGTTAAATTCTTGTGGTCAAACTCATCGCACTTCCCATTTCCCATCTCCAGAATAACTGGACTGGACTGAAGCGTGACCACTCGACTCCAGCCAAACCAAACCAGCTAGGGCAGGCCAGGGGCTATTTGCTCATTCATAAAAAATGAATAGAATGTTCCCATTTTAGTCTTTTCGGCTTCGTTGCCATCATCAAAATCAAATCAGAAAAGCCAAAGTGTAAACGGGTTAAAGTAAAGCACAAACACCCACACAAAAAAAAGTTTTTGGTTTAGTTTGTTTTTGCCTGGAAGGGTAAAACGGATCATTTATTATGGATTTAGGGAGAGTACATTAATCCAATCATGATGATCATGATCACATTCACATCACAATCATGTCAGGAAGGTATTTTTATAGCACAAGTAAGGGGGCTATCATTCATTCATTCATAAAAGACGTTTTGCATCTTTAACGCTTCAGTAAAAAGAAACCAGAGGTGGACAATTGCAATTGTGATGGGTTTTAATAAAAACAATTATGGGTACAAATTTAAACGGATTATAAATACAATACATTTGAATTGAGAATGGAAACTGTTACGGATTAGTAACTAATTTCGTGAAATCCGTTATCTGGAAACAAAATACGTGTAACAATTGCTTCTTCGACTGTATAAAGATTTGTATCAGTGGAGCTAGTTATATCTTTACGTGAAATGAAATTGCGATTGTGACAGAATTAAGTGAAACGACATCGAGGAATGCAAAAATATTTTAATATGATTTAAGGGACAATTTAGTTTAAAAAACAATTCGAATTCTCTTTTAAAATGTTTTTAAAACTTGTATTATATCCGCAGTTGAATTTTTCCCAGGGTAAAAAGTGAAACAAACCAACCCTGGTAAAATCTAATTGCATCGTAATAGGTTGATGTGATACGAACGGTCATAAGGGCGCATGGGCAGATTGATTTTCACCCAAGGAATAAATTAAATTTTAATAAACCCATTTTTACTTCGAATCTATTCAAAGTACAAAAAGTCTGATGGTCACTTCTACGCATGCGTCATCTCTGCAAAATTTTTAATGGAGAAATTAATAAGAATATTCTACTTTAAATCCATAAAACCCAGGGCTTTCAATTTCAAAGTCATTTGCAAAATTACAAGTTCGAAAATCTCCTCTCGCCCCAATGCGGTAATAAAGCTCGTCATGGACAATTTCCGGTGAACTTTCTTTTTTTCGTGCTTCCTTTCCAAAATTATCTGGAATATCTAATTTTAGCAAAAATATTATTCTTGACCTTTTTATTTGTTAACTTTTCTCAGGATCTTGATTCTTGACATTTGTGGAATTTGAATTATTAATTTTTAGGTGCGCTCAGCAACATCCCCCAATTCTTCCAGCACTTGCGTGATAACTTGGAAGCATTACGGTTTGACGATGAGGAGGATGAGGACGATTTGTTGCGTGACGAGAACGATAGAGAACGAGCGGAACGACTTCTGGGGCAATCTGGGAATGATATGTATGAAGGATCTTGCCATTCCAAACATTCCACATGGACAAGGTAATAAAAAAACTGAGACATTATTGAAAAAAAAAGTTGAAAGAGAAAATAATTTTGATGAGTCCAGTCAGTCCATTTCACCAAAAATCAGAGATGTCGGTGTTAATTGTCCATGGGTTTTAACCGGCTGAAACGATTTAAGCACTTTTCTCAAGAATGGGAAGCTTTCCCTCTGGAAAATAACTTTACTTGGGAAAATGTCTAAGTGGAAAAAACTTTTTTTAATTTGCATGGATTATTTAGAAAATGTATTACTAAATTTACTTAAATTCACGGCGGAAGTGCTTGAAGTCGCCACAAAACGATATTGGGCATTTTTTTATATTTCATTAAAGTCTTAAGTTGTACTAGAATAGGTTATGGACATTTCCTGGTTAACTTGACAGAATGGGAAAATTTATGATTCCGGTATTAACCGGAATTTTCCATTTCCCTGACTCATCTTACTTATCTTTCCTAAATATTCAATTTTTTCCTATTTTGCTAGCAAAAATGATTTTCCCACTGGGAAATAATATGCATCAAAATGGAGAACTTGACATCCCTAAAATAATTGAAGCAAACGAAAAAAATCTTTTTTCTCAGAAAATGAGAACCAAACCGAACTAGATTGGATTTTGAATAGATCAGAGTAGAAGTTGGAGGTAGAGTAAGCATGTTTCTTTGTCCAGTTCAGGAAAACAGAAAAAAAGAAAGCCATAAACGATTCGTTAGAATATTTTCTACACATTTGACGATTGACGCAAATCGTTAGAATGGAAAATCGGTATCGGTTTGCTTCGTTTGGAAATTTGAAATGACCAATTTTTTTCATGCATTATTAAAGACGTCATTACCGAAAGCTAATTTCTTGTTTACTGGATCGGATGATATGACGTGATGTGATGCGAAAGGGTTTCGGCTTTCAGAAGGAAAAACGTCTTTATCAATTACCTTCTCCATAATTTAGTCTCTTGAAAGTACGTCTCTTTTTTTCTTTGGAAATTGAAATAAAACTCCAATTATTATTATGCACCTGAATAAACTTGTGCTGGACATGAGATGTTCCTGGAAATGGGAAATAACAGGGGCTACTCGGTTCGGTGCACTGCAAGCAGAAACGCACGGATTAACTTGGAATTGAAATAAGTAGAAGTCCAATATGATCTTTGTGAAGGAATGTACATGTTGGAAATTGAAAATAAAATCCGTAACAACTTCAGGAAATGTAATAACGGATTTGTCCAGATCGGATTATAATTTTTACTTTTGGAGTTGATAGTATGACATGAAATGATGTGACATGTTTCACATTTAATGTTAGTTGCCACGACTTGATCTACCTTGCGAATGAAATTCCATGAGACAAATGTACTCACGAGTAATGTCCACAGTCCGTAGGTCTTTGATTTGCTCCAAATTTTTCATGCGAGTAGCGTTTGGTGAGAAAATAATTTGTGCAAAGTTTCAGAAGTCACCCCTCCCATTCGCAATTTTTATTGCGAATTTATTATTCGCCAAGAAAATATTGGTGTTTTTTAAATGGGCCAATACACATGAAAACTAATCATACCACAGGTCCCTACCTTTCCAAACTTTCAGTTTTTTACATGGTCCTTGATGGACATGATTAGCCATAGAAAAAGCAAATTCTGTTAGAGTAATTGTTTGTGTCACACTATTGACTGACATGACATGTAAAAAACTGAATGTTTGGACAGGTAGGGTACCTGTGGTATGATTAGTTTTCATGTGTATTTTCCCATTTAAAAAACACCAATATTTTCTTAGCGAATAATAAATTTGCAATAAAAATTGCAAATGGGAGGGGTGACTTCTGAAACTTTGCACAAATTACTTTCTCACCAAACGCTACTACGCATGAAAAATTTGGAGCAAATCGAAGACCTACGGGCTGTGGACATTACTCGTCAGTTTATGGTATTTATATGAGGAACGAATTGATGTTGACTAAGTAAATAAAAAAAATAAAACTAGAATAAAATAAATTTGAATTTGAGGATAGCTGAAGACATTGGCAATTTGGAAAGAAAAAAATTGATAAAATATTTATTTTCCGAGATCGAAATCAATTTTAGAAAATTATTTTTAGCCCAAACTATATTTTGTAAACATTTAGTCCAGTAGTGTTGCTTATTACAAAATTTGAAAACTGAATACGTCTTAATTTGTGTTTGCTTTGATGTAATTTCAAAATTCAGTTTTAATATTGGAAATGGCAATTAAATCGAAGAGAGATGAAAAGGAACTGATTGCCATTGCCAGAGATGAAAAGTGTTTTTTTTTTGCTCCAGTGGGTTTTTTTTAATTCTGGGAAAATTTGGATAACTGGAGGTTTGACGGCTGGTTAAAATGGGAAAAGGTTACAAGTTTTTAAGAATTTCCTCTTAGATCAGAAGTAATACTTTTTTGCGAAGAAATGTCCAAAAGTGGGAAATTGGACCAAATAAGCACAGCCAATTTGGTCTACCTATGCATTAATTGATAAAATGTCAGTTAATCACACTTACTGACCTACTTTTTTTCCTGGAGCGTCTCAAGTTGTATTGGAATGGACGTTTAGACATCTTTCCTTGTCAATTTGAGGAACGGAAATTTAGTAAATTTGAGGAAATTCACCGGCATTTACCGGTATTTCCCACCAATTCATTCCTTCTATTTATCTTTTTTTGCCGGGGGACTCCTGCTTATTCAGAAATTGTCATTTTATACCTTTTCCCAGTGAATTACGTAGACGGGAAAATTGAAAAATGCCAATAGTTCCCAAAACCTCATTTTCCCAATTTATCTTCCTCACTGTAATTCTCGATGTGCCCCCAACAAAGCCTCTTTGTAAATTTTGTCTAGGAGAAATGGCAATTTACCGGTATTTCCCACAAACCCATTTTCCCACTCACCCAATTCTTTTCAACCAACTCACTCACACAGATTTTTACTTCATTTGCTGATTGTCGTCGTCCGAGCAGAAAAAAATAATTAAACCCGAATGCGGATGGATATGCAAATGTAATACACGCGTGGGAGTCCCTACGGAAGAAAATAAGTAATTAGGAAAAGCAATTATTATTACGAAGTCTATTGAAGAACAGAACCGCTATGATTAGCTCACGCATGACCGTACAAGTACAAACACGACATAATTTACATAGTCGAAAATTATAAATAAAATTGCAAATTGGCACAAATACAACTTCGTCCTTGGCTTTGGCAGTGACAAGAAAATGATCATTTTACAATTCCATCTTGATTATAATTATGGTTATGACTACGTCGATAAATGTTTTGCATAAGTAATTATTACACAAGTTCCTCAGTAATTATTCCAGTTTGAAAAGTAATTACAAAAAACGCGACTAGTGAATACGATTTGAGACAACGTAATTATAATTGCTCGAGATAGATTATAATTACGATTTATAGTGGTGATGATGATAGTGCTAGTTGCGTTGAAATTGAGTTAAACTGCAATGAAGACGTAGCTGAGTTGGGTTTTAATTTAAAATGAATGGGTTGAAGAGATAAAGGGATTAACGGATTTATGGCACATCTGTCATCGCCATTGCATTTACGAAACACAAGCCGGAAAAAAATTGCTTAAAAATTATATCCGTTATACCTAAATGTATTTTTTTTGTACCAACAAAATTAAAGATTTAAATTCCCCTGATTCCGTTAAAACGGATTTCCTGCAAAAAAAAATCGATGCCAAAGACCTGATTTTTGCAAAAAATCTTACAGTGCCCCAAAAAATGGGCAAGAGTTATCTTCGACAATCCAAGTCTTCCTTTAATTTTTTTTCACAGATGGACAGACGGACACATTAAAATCAAAATGTGTACCACATCTTCAAATCATTTTTCTAATTTTCAATTTTAATTTTTTTCCTCCAGACAAACCGTTGATGAGATGGATGCCTTCCTCTGCCGGCGGATTGAGTGGAAGATCCCACGTCCGTCATTTCGTCGCACCTAATCCCGAAGAACAGGATCTGTTCTACAAAAAACCGACATTTTATAATCCCGCTAGAAACGTGTATGAGTTTGGCTTGGGATAAAATTGCAAAATCCAAATAAAATTCATAACAGCTTAGTCGGTCGTCTCATTTTATTACTCGTCACATGAAAAAAAAGTAATTAATTTTTTGGTTTGAAAGATAATGAAAAAAGTGACGAGAAAATAAGGTATTAATTTTTTTGTGGAAAGTGTTAAGCAGGAAGCAGGATTTTGGTTCCAGGCATTGAATCATATTGTCAGGAAAAAAAATTATATTGCCAATTTATATTGAAATTGTAACGAGATTAATGAATTAATTAGAGTACCTTTTGAAGTGGAATAAATTTTCCTTTATTTTCTATTAAGTGAATTGTATTAGATTTAGGAAAACTGTTTTAATTACGCGAAGGAAGCATAAGAATGAGAGATTTTAGATTTTCATTAATTAGGCAGATGTAGTTGTCGAAGCTATTTAATTGGTTAAGCTATATATGTAATTATTAATCACATTGAGATCAGTGTATGCTTTTTGTCCACGGCCTACTGATGGACAAAACGGATAAAATTAAATGACGTGGGCAAAATGGATAAAATTCCAATTTGGGGCAATCTAAAACTTATTAAAACTTCGAATATTTTTATTCGCTGTAATATTCTGTTTTAATTGTTTTTGAAAATTCCCAAAAATAAATTCCACAGAATTTTCATGATTATTTGATTTAAAAAAATGTTCCTTGATTTTAAACATTTTTTTTCCATTTTGCCCATTTCAAAGATTTTTTTCTGTGGGTAAAAATGGATTTTACCTTTTATCCAGCGAGATAGAGATAATTTATCCACTATCGATCCATTAGAATGGCGTACACTGATTTACTAAATACTAAAGCATATGCATACAAAATTATTAATTGTAAAAGTGAATGTATGAATATAAAAAATGAATTAATGTACCTAATTTTTATCACATTTTTCTGCCACACAAGATGAAAATTAATTAAGTGTGATTGAGATTGTCTATGAAAATATGTAATAGAATAATAATACACAAACTTATGTAGTTAGAACTTAATTGCATTATTGCAAAAATGTAATGTAGCTTGAGAATTGGAAAAAAATGAGTTAGGTTAAAAAATCGTAAAAGATTGTGATTTCCATTCGAGGAAAATTCCGAATTTTCCAAAACTCTAGTTACCCCGTTTGCATCATCTCATGGACTTCACGAAAAGAAAAACGCTAATTAATTTAAAAAACTACCTAAGTACTCATTAAAATGATATTATATTTTAGTCAAAATGCGAAGGAAATTATTGAGGATGAATTTGTGAATTCGTTGAAGATGAAGAAGAAGAGGCAGATATTAAAGTGAAGTGTGTCTATTTACCTACCCAGTCATAATTATACAGGTGAATTAAATTAAACTAAACTTGGTAGTGTTAGTTAATTTAAAATTAAGAAATTAATTATGTACTGTACTATACTACCTATTTAATCTATCAATTTTCATTTTACCTGATAGATAATTTGATGATTTAGAAAAGGGAAATATTTAAAATTCACTCTTATTATGTTTCACTAAATCTACGGGAGTGGAGTGGAGCGGTGATGGAAGAAAAAAAGCTGAATTGAAACGTGATTGTGATGTGATTGGGAAAAGGATTGAAATTAAATTTATCTAAATATTTTGTTAAAACGCACATTCTACATTTTTAAATTTAACATGCACAACTTTAAATTATAATTAAATTTTATGAAAAAATAGACTTTGTCAATTTGCAACTACCTACCTAAGTAATAATTTCTAAATTGTACTATAATTGGTCAGCAAAATGACTCGAGTTCTTGAAATTAAAATTGTGAAATCAAAAAACCTCTTTCGGGTTAAAAATCGAATAAAACTGAAATTCGAATTGAGTCAAGATTAAAAATTAAAATTAAAGCTACAAAAAGTATTAAAAATTAATTGGATTAATAGAACGAATTGGTTAAAATCTATATTCTTAAAACTACCGAAAATTGATGAATAAAAAATTTACAGCTTCTATATTTGAAGATTTTTAGTTGATTTGAAAATTGTAAATTGAAATTGTGTATTTATCATTTTTATTTCAATTCATAATTCATGATGAACATGAGCAAACATAACGGAAGTCGAAGAACATGAACTACATTTAATTATTGCATAAATCATTCATAAAACTGACTTGTTTTGTTTTAGAGTTTTAATTATTCGGCAGTTTAGAATTTTTATATTTAATTTATGGCTATTCACATTTAATTCAGTACTACAAAAAATTTATAATTTTAATAAGGTTTTTCTACATAGGCCATTTCCACTGATTTGGAGGAGGAGTAGTTTTCAGTGGCTCCCAGGGCTTCCACTCACTCATTTTGCGGGCGAGAAGTAATTCATTTTCTGCTTGGATGATTACTTCTTCAATTTGACCACACGCGATCTTCTTCTCAAGTTCCTTAATGCTCGGCTCCTGTTTCAAAAAAATTTTTAATTAGTTCCAAAACGGTTACATTCAGTTTAATTTAAATAACCCCGAACCTTGAAAACATTTTAAATCTTAAATCGTTTAAAATATTTCCGTTAAATCTCCCACCGTGTTTTAGAGTAATTATACTTACGGATTTGACAAGAGAAGCCCTTTGATGAATAATCTGTTCCGTGTATTTCCTGTACGCTGCCTCTGGAGGAATCTTCTGCAGGGCCCTCAAGATCTTGCCATATAAAACGCCGAGAGTGTAATGCGGATTCTTCGCTACTGCAATACCCGTCAAGCCGGTGGTCTAAAAATCAAAATTACTAAAAATTAAATTAAGACCTAAAATACAATACAACCACAACCACTGTTATATACAGCCGTTACAATTACAATTATGCTTCTTAACGGTTTTAAAAGGGTGAATGAGACATTAAAAAACAGAATAAAAGTAAATGAAGCGGACACGCATTTAAAATCCGTTGTCCGTTATTATAAATTACATAATGCTAAATCGGCTTTATAACCGCCATAAATCAGGAACCACTAATTGCGACAGTTATACTTCAAAAAGTTGTTAAATTGGATAAAAAATCCGTTATCTGTATCCGTATTTAACGAACTTTAATTATACAGGTCTTACCCTTTTCAGGGCCTCTCCAGCCACCTTACTAGCCATCTTAACGGTTAAAATTACAATTACGGTTAAAGCACTCCAAAAACTTCCTCCACTTTTACTTCACTTTCCTCCAGTTACAGTTGAGTTCCTCCAGTTCTATTTTGTTTTGTTTTTTGGATGTGAAAGCATGTGAGCCGATGATGATGATGATGATGCCCCATTTGCAAAGCATGAGCTCCTTCTAAAGTCATCTGTGTCGCAATGCGAGCGGTCCCAACAAAAAATATCCAAAAAGCCGAGCAATAACAAAAACAGGAGCACAAACACAGATGATAAGAGTGCTCCAGTTTAAAATTATTAATTTAATTTGTAAATTGTGACTTAGTTAATCAGTGAAAAAATGGGGGGTGGTACTTGGGGTCAAACCCATTATGAGGGGACGGGAGGAGTGAAGCCGATGGCGATCGGTGGACGCACAGTTGCAGAACGCGAACGCACTTCGGGAATGACCGAAACGGAAAGGGCATGGAGGAGGAAGTGGCTTGATGATCAGAGAATTTCGAAGGAGCCTAAGGTCCACTACCATTTGGAGAAGGAGATGATCAACCCCATCAGAAGGTTCTACCGTTGGCCGTTGGATTTTGTGTTTTTGAGATTGGCTTCTCCAGCGATTGTAAGATAACTTTGACTTTGACCGTTAACTGAACTTGAAGGTGGGGTGGAGTGTGGAGTAGAATGACCGTTATGATTGTAATTGTATCTGTTTATTTCCGTTGTAGGGCATGGATAATGCTAAGGTCTTGCGGTTCTACGTTGGTCGGATTTGTTTGGGCATTTGGATGGCGATGGGAGTCCATTATTACTTCAAATATAATACGAACGTAAGTAACTTTTAACGGTAACGGTTACGGTTAAATGTACCGCCAGGCCAGATGCCCGTTATAATTATGACTTTATTTGTTTATTTTATTCCAGACTTGGGAGCGCAGAGGAGGTTGGCGAGTCATTCAAAACGAAGCTGCCGTCTATCCCGGTGATCCAGGTTATCCTCACGTCGCCCGTGAGCGTGCCCCTCATGAATACTACGATCGTGGATTTTCACAATCAATTTTTGCAAAGAATTATCCTCAATACCAAAATCAGCCACAGGATCAACGAAGGTTAAACTGAATCCTCCGTTATTATTTTCATTTTTCGCCATACCCACTTCACTTCATAACGGAAATGGGATTTCAAATATTTGCGTAGTCAGTGTTCCGAAAATAATTAAAATAAAATATAGTTCAATTCAATGAATTGAGTAACTGTACTGCTACTGTTGTATGTATAAATAATAAATTCCGATAAATAAATGTAGTTGAATTTGATTTATTATTAAATTGTAAATTAATTTACAATTGACACGTACAATTTTATTTATGAAAAATAATTTTACAAAATACTTTCAGTTTTTTAGAAGAAATTCCATTGCATTACATTACCATTATATAAAGTAAAGTAGGCTGCAAAGAAAAAAAAGAACACAAGAATTTTTTTGGGCACATTACAATTAATTACATTGGTTTTTGGTTTGGTACAATTACAATTATTGTCATTGTACATCCATTCATGGCCATTTAAAAAATGAGAAAAGAATTAATTAAACTACAAAAGCACTAGTACTATTCACTATTCACACTACTACTAAAACTGCTATAATAATTCATAAATTGAACTACATTTCATACAGAAGATCATCGGGTTGACAAAATAATTAATTGAGATACAAAAAATGTAAATTGTAAATTAATTATAAATGCATATTTGTATTGAGAAGGATAACATGAACACTTAAAGCAGTCATCATTATTTTTTACACCAGTGAACTTTCTATATTAACGGCCATTTTTATATTTTGGACTAAATAAGATTTTTAATTTAATTATTTTTTCTCTGGGATTAAATAGAATTTCGTGAGTTTATCATTATCATTTCGATTTATAGGCCAATTAGAAATTAAATTATTTTGTAGTAAAACGGGATAAATTCATTTCGATTAAGTTTTTGTGCGATTCTAACGAATTTTTAGGCCGTTCGTTACAATTACAATTCTTTCAGTTTTTTTTTGCCGTTTGACATGTCACAACACAATTTACTAATTACACAATATTTAATTATTTTCTTTCCTAAACTTATGAAACCTCTTAAACTTGAGGGTGCCGGAATATTGAAAGTTCACTGACTGAATTGATTATTACAAATTAACACTAAATGAATTAAAAATATTGAGAAAAAAATTATTTGATTTGATATTTCATGTAAAATTGTGTTTGGTATTTAAGCTTTCGTTTTCTTCTCCCTTATCGCAATCACATATCTTTGGGCAACTTTCAAAGGCGGCGAGTATCC
Source organism: Seira musarum (assembly GCA_027743895.1). Taxonomy (NCBI): domain Eukaryota; kingdom Metazoa; phylum Arthropoda; class Collembola; order Entomobryomorpha; family Entomobryidae; genus Seira; species Seira musarum. Next base: position 11,109 of record JAHZMX010004957.1, read on the forward strand.
CTCAGGATAAGTTGCATCTTCAAACAGGACCTCATACTCATCATTTGGGGTCTTCGGGGGTGAATTGATAATCCCCTTGTAGAAGCAAGTCGTTTGGGGATAGAGAGCCATCACTGAAAAAAATATTTCAAAAAAATAATTAGAAATTGGAAATGTTAACGAATTGAATGGCTTTTAAGGCTTAAGTCATACCGACGGTATTTTTTTGGAACAAAGCTTCCGGATGGATATCCGGACATAAAGGCGGTGGCTTCTCTCCAGGTTTCCCAGTCCACAGTGGAAGAGCCCAAGAGTGGAGGGCTTTCATTAGGGCTCCACGGCGGATTGTTTCCTTACTTCCGGATTGGCGCTGTTGGAGGCGACGTTCATTTTTCAGTGCGTGGATTTCATAAATCTTTTCCAGTGCTTGGCAGATCACTCGCTCTTCATTTTTGGCTTCCTCTAATGCAGTGGAGTAGAGGGCTCGTAACTTTTGCTGGAGAAATAAAATAAATTATAATTGATTTTCAGGAAGATAGTTAATTAAAATTAATTAAACTTACTTTGTTTGACAAACTCAATTTCTTGTCCTCATGTCTCAACTTCTCATGCATTTTATTGATGGCGAGCACGGTCCCCGTACATTTATTGTGCTCATTGTACACATCCTTCACGACCAAAGTGTACACACTCTTCAGACGCTCCTGGAAAAAAATCATTAAAAAAATTTATAAACATTCCTGAGCTAACAAAAAACAAAAACAATTCATTAAAAATAATTTTGTAAATATTTTTTTACCTGGACTTGAGCTAAGAGGCTATCCCCTCCACCTCCACTACCACCACCAACGTTGGATGATGCTCCAGCTAACGACCCCATTTGGCTTGGCATCAAAAATCAAATTTTAATTGGGTTGGTCTTGTGATGTGGGCGATTCTTTTTAGTCCTTTTTCATAAACAAATGTTCCAGGGCGGGTTCCAGAGTATCATTAATTCATCTCATGGAACAACAACAAAAGAAGCGAATCTGGAGAAAAATAATTAATGTAGCAGTCCTCTGGTAAGTAAGCTGGAAAATAGCTTCACTGGAATTTGTCTGGGAAAACGGCAGCAGAATATCTTTTGCTTAGGACACGTCCAGCGTATAAAATATGGCCCCAGGATATTGCGATGCAGGCGAAGCAGAGCTGAAACAAAAAAGGATTAAGTAGATTAGTTTACTTTAGGAATTTTAGACATCATCATCAACTTAATTTTTTTATGGGTGGATAAAAAATTCATTTTTCCGGGTAAGGTGCATTTTGCTGGAAAGAATTTATTTATCTTTACGGTTATGCTCGTGGTCAGCGAAGCGTGTGGCTTCATCCAGTGCGAAAAAGAATTTAGTTTTGCAATGGAGTTTGGAAGTGCATTTTAATTAATTATGCGAGCATTAAGATTTGTTAATTAAATCATCGTTAAGTTTTGCAAATTAATTTTCTGTTGACGGATTTGTGCTAATTAGTTTGAATTACTTTGAAAAACATGGAATTCCGTTACTTCTCGTTCTCAGAATGAATATAAAAAGCCTCAGAGAAAAATTCAGGTAAGCTGTGTTTTAACAATCTAGACTATTTTGCAAAGGGGCATTTTGAGACAAGCTTGATTTTTTGCTTATTATTTGCATTCCGTTAATTAACTTCAATTAAACTTAAACTGAACCTAAATATAACGGATTTTAAAGCAAAAATAAAGACAAAATGGCCGCTTGCCGAAATCAGAGATTGACAAAACTAATGAGTGCCAAGAATTTAGGTTACATTATCTTTCCAACGACGACATCGACATATAAATTCCATCACATCACATGAACGAGAAATTTCTAGAATCAGGAATTACTCAATAATGAAGTCAGTGAAGCTACGAAAATTGTAACTGAATCTAGATATTTCGCTGTTTGTTTAGAAACACAAACAAAGTCGAAAATGAAACCAATTAAATCTGGTCTAGAACCAAACCAGACAAGACAAGACGCATTCCTCCGGACTGACTCGTAGACAAAAATGTGAATTCCTGAACTAAACTAAAATTCTTAATCAACTTTTAAAAAAACATGCCTCGCCCAAAATCATAATATCATTTATTTCATCGGCTTTTACTTTACCTTTCCAAATATGACTTTGGTTTTGGTTAGCTGTTTTTTTCTTGAATGAATCATCAAATATTATATTGACTTTATTGACATGACCTTTGCCCTTAAACCATAGCCAAGGATATTAAGTAATTGCATAGCATAACGTCCAGAGAGAAAGGCATGAGAATGAGGAAGAAGGAGAAAAAAATGCCGATGTTTTGGATTTTGGATGCCGACACACAAACAAATACTAAAAGACAGAGAAATCATAATTACGTTTAATTTCTTTAATCTCGTGCGTGTACCTAAACCTGAGTTCTTATCTCTTCTGTTCTCATTTGTGTTAATTTCATTTTTATCTTATCATCTCCAAAAAAATATTTCTAAGAAAAAAATGCATTCCATCACTTTGAACTTCTTATCGTTC
>JAHZMX010004958.1:0-12442 GCA_027743895.1 Seira musarum
CTTGATCAAGTTACATAGCATGATGACCACAAAAAGTTCGCTAATCATTTTCCCCTTAAATCCTAAAAACGCAAGAATATTCTCGCAAAATGACTGCAATTGTACAAATTTTAATCCATACAGTCGTACCGACAGAAAACAAGTGCATACAAAAACGGGGAATACTTATGTATCAGTGCATATGCAGACGATGTATATATTAAGGAAAATAAATATATGACCACAATAAAAGGATAGTGTTCCCCCACATTCGGCCGCAAAAGCCTCTTCTCATTGGTCAAAACAGAGGGTGTGCAAGAGGTGGTGTGATCACAATAATCACGAACGTCAGTACAGATAGACAGTAAAAACACTGGTTACATTCAACAATGCGTTCGAACAGAATAGTGGGAGGAAAACATTGAGTTAATTGCAACCTTTGAGTTTTGAATCTTATCTGCAACAGACGCAAAGAAGAATCGCAGAGATGCTTCATTTATCTCTAAATACGATCAAGTTTTTAGCAATCATCAAGTCCCAAAAATTGCAAAGAAAATTAAGCTCCGTTTACCAAACATAAAATACTATTATGTTTCTCCATTTTTTAAAATTTCTCAGTTCATTATTCACCAGAATACTAAACGAGTTCAATTGCAGAGAAAAAAATTGCAGTGTCTTGGCCATACCCAAAAAACCGTAGAATTTAATATTTTTTGCGCAGCATTATTGTGGTGAAGACGGATTATGATTTTTAGAGAACAGAATGAAAATAATAGAAAAAATGGATGGTTTCGTGGTGGAACGAATTTAGCCTCTTCTCATTGGTCAAAACAGAGGGTGTGCAAGAGGTGGTGTGATCACAATAATCACGAACGTAAGTACAGATAGACAGTAAAAACACTGGTTACATTCAACAATGCGTTCGAACAGAATAGTGGGAGGAAAACATTGAGTTAATTGCAACCTTTGAGTTCTGAATCTTATCTGCAACAGACGCAAAGAAGAATCACAGAGATGCTTCATTTATCTCTAAATACGATCAAGTTTTTAGCAATCATCAAGTCCCAAAAATTGCAAACAAAATTAAGCTCCCTTTACCAAACATAAAATACTATTATGTTTCTCCATTTTTTTATTTTTCAGTTCATTATTCACCAGAATACTGAACGAGTTCAATTGCAGAGAAAAAATTGCAGTGTCTTGGCCATACCCAAAAACCGAAGACTTTAATATTTTTTTGCGCAGCATTATTGTGGTGAAGACGGATTATGATTTTTAGAGAACAGAATGAAAATAATAGAAAAAATGGATGGTTTCGTGGTGGAACGAATTTATGAAGCCACTTACAATCAAGCTTGAATACATATTAAATAGAAGAATCTAGAACCTCCTTAAAAAATCTTGTTACAAAATATCTAAGAATAGGTATACATAGCGTGCGTAACAGAGCTGTTCCGACGAAATTGCTATGAAAATGAAAGGACATGACAAAAAAAAGACTAAGTAATGAATAATGATAAAATGACGAAGCTCTTTCTTGGTGGTAATGCTCAACTTACAACTCACAACCAGTTTTATCAAGGCATCTTAAGAATCAAAGCATTTATAGTTTTATGCAATGGTTTGCCCCGGATAAAAACATCTTTTGTTCCAGTAGCTAATCTGGTATTTCCAGGAAAACTTAACAAAGTTAAAGAGCAAATCGGACACATTTTTAATTATCCGTTGTTGTTTGCCAATGAACCAAGGTTGCCTAATGAGATTAAAGTTTTAAAGCTACAATGAACTGTGAATTGTTAGTTTCAAGTCAAAAATGGATCTTGGAATAAATGAAAGCCATTTGCTTGTGTGGTTGCTAGTTCATTAACAAATAAATGCCACAAAAACCAAACTCCTTTGGTGACAGAGGATAGTGATGGCACCTGATGTAGATAAAAGCTACTTTTATAGCGCGATGACTATGATTTCCTTGAGGTATTCGTCAATGCGTCTCTTCCACAGTCATTGACGTCATTCACCGTTGACGAAGAGTTCTACAGAAATATTCAGGATTTTTCATTTTCAATGGTTAATTAAGCTCCAGTAGCGAATAAAATTGTTTTTTTTTTGTTTTGTTTTAACAGTCGTCAAAAATTTCATTTTGTGCCATACTTTGAAAATGAGTTTAACAACGGGCAAATGGCAAATCAATATCATGCATAAGTTATACGATGTTTACTTCTATGCTAGGGTAGTTCATTCTCCTTGTTTCTGGAACTGGAACAGTTCGAAAGCCTGTAATTACGAAACGACATTTACTTTCGGGCATTGTAAACTGGCATGCAAAAGTCAAAAACATAAAACGGGAAAACTTCTTTAAATCCAAGTAGCCAAATGATAAGAATTATTAAACTGAAAAGCAAATGGCGCATCTAATAACGCTAATAATAGCCTAAAAAATGTTTAATTTGATGAGCTATTAGCCTACCTTAAATGCTTTGATTGCTAATTCCTTTTCCGTGTTTACTTATGTTATGAAGTCTTCACTTATACAAAGCCCAAATATTTTTTTTACCTTGAGAATTTCAGACGTCACGAACCTCATCATGACATTTTGCATGATATCAAGCTGAATGCATGAATAATGAGAACAAAGCTGGAATAAAAGGTCCAGTCCTTACAACACTGGGAATATGCATTAAAAATTTGCTAGTCATATTCCGTATAGTATTTATAATTTAGTCCTGTAGCATTCATGTCTTATAAACTATAAATATACAGTAAAATACGGTAAACGTGTACGAACCCTATCTAACGTAATATAACGCAAAACCGGCAGAATGCTTTGCACCAGTGCATTGAAAGTAACATGAGATGTCCATTTAGCACAAAAAGTTAATTATGAGGACATAAGATGAATAGAATATGTAATTCCTTAAAAGAACGTAACACCTGCATCATTTTGAGCTGAAGTACGTCCGTCAAAGACTTGTGATTATAAAGGCAAAATCATATTTTCATAACATTACTAAAATGTCCCACTCTCAGTCATCTCCTTATCTTATCGAGGCAGGGCCTATGTACGTATTTATGTACACAACATTACGTATGAAGCATGATGTACGATGTACACTGTACACGCTTTAGAAATAAAAATGATCGCTCTATCCTTCAAAAGAAGGAAGAGGATCGTTACGACATCTCCCTCATTGTTAAAACAATTAATATGACTATGACCTACTAATTCAGAAAATGAAATGACACATCAAATACTAATCGTAGTTGGAAGCTAGTGTTGATAGTTGATAGAAAAAATGGGTAAATACTCTTTTTCACACATTGAGACAGGTAAATACGTCACATTTCATCTCTGACGTCACATCTGGGTGTAGTACGTGAGGGAAAGAACCCTCCTTTACTAGTTGACCTTTTCTTATTTACATGAATGCTATGGCGTCTGACCTGGCCTTTCTGTTAGTCACTTCTTCAACTAAATCTGGTACTGACCCATTGGCCGGTAAGGATAGGTATGGTATGACCATGACTCGAGTCTAGGTTGTTATGCTTAAAGGATTTCATTCCAATGTAAAAATATTTTTATGATGATATGATGTGAGGCAACTTTGTTTTGCGACCAAATCATACTTAACTCTTAGCTGAAGCAAACAAGAAATAAGTCTTGCATAAAGACAAAAGACAATTATAAAATTGTTTGCGATGTTAGGGAGGAGAGGAGAGTAGTACAAGGTTAATGTAATTACAAGGCACTTGAGAGTTATTTTAATCACCCCAACTTGAGCTAAAGTCATAAGTTTCTTCATCCATATAGGTATTTGCGAAAAGATGAATGGGAGAATGTATAAAGGTATTAAGAAAAAAAGTGTGAAATGATAATGTTGCATTGTCTCAGTCGAATGAATTGCTTCAGGGAAATGGTGCAATAACTCGCAGTTAATAATATCGTCATAAGAGTAATATGTGTAATACTCATGACTAGCGCGTGATAAGATCTCTCGTTCAATTTGCTAATCACGCCACGCCATTCTTGTTTTGTGTAATGTCGGGACGAAAATCATCAAAGATTCATTCAACAATTTCCTTTGAAATCATTAAAATAGCGGAATGCCATTGAATTGGGTGGCGCGATATCACGCTTCCTATTCATGATCAGGACCAATAAACTAGAACAATTAATATGTATTTCTTCATTCTCAATGAAAAATCCGAAGGACCATAAATGAAGAGGAAGGAATAAAATTTCAGACATTAGTTAGTGGACCGACAAAGTTAGTAAGAACTTGAAGTTGGTCGTCTTTGCACTTTTCGTTTTCACCCGCAGTACGTAAAAGGCAAAAAAAGAAAAAGAAAACATTGGCAAATTTTAAAAAAAGTTTCTACTACATTAAAGCCATATCAAAAGAAAATCGCGACATTCCGGAACACGTTGTGAGGAAGTGATCAGGAGAAGCAACATGTCCATATTTAACTTGTGAGTATTCTATCTTTTAGCTTCTTTTCTCTATAAAAGTGAGTGTATCTTTTCATTTAGCTTGGACTGCTGCCTTTTGCTTTCTCATTGCGAAACTGAAATATTGCATAATAGCATTTACTTAGGTATGCTTAAAGAGCACAAGGCAAGGGAAAACCCAATACCGGGTAAAGTACTTTTTGTACTTTCGAGCAAGCGCATATATTTTGTAAGCAGACAGGGAAAGATGTTTCTCAGAAAAAAGTCCAACTAGGTATACATATAAGTATATACGCCTATTTCCTAGAGAGTCGGAGAATCAGACCATCATAGTTTTTAGCCAATGAAGAAGGGAATAGGGATAAAATCGGTTGGAGCTATACATATTTGTATACCTATCTACTTCCTCCCCTCCATATGGAATAAATGTACGGTGGAGAGTATCGTTTTTGCTCTCATTTCGAGTATTTTGGCGTTGTCCCGATTGAGATTGCGGGTATTGTCCCCGGCTGCCTGCATAGTCATATTGGAAAATGTTTATACATATCACTTCTTTCTTTATTTTTTACACCTACTCATTTTTAAGCAATTTCATTCTGTCCATGAAGAAAACACGAGTGCTTTGCCAAAAATTATAGATACTCACCTTCCTTTCACATGATTACGCTGAGAGCCTAGTTCTTTTCTAGCAATAAGATAGAAACATTGACGTAGATTTTGTACTAGAAAAGAGTTTTTTTGTCCATTTTAAATCAAATTTAATGTACCTAGTAATTCAGACTGGCTTGTCATGTGTGCCCCGAGTTTTTCATATAAAATTTTTCATACGAAAATTTAGTTACTCAAACTTCCTGAGGCACTGATCTGTTTTCAATTGTGAATGTGACCAATTCCCGTTTTTTCTGACCAAAATATTCAAATTGTAATGGGGTTTGAGATGGAGAATCATGAAGAAGAGGTAGATTTCACCTCTGCAGCTGTTGTTGCAACTGGTCCTTGTGCCTCATCCAGCAGAAGGGATAGTGGGTGCATTATGAGGTAAATGATGATTTAATTTGTTTATTTGCAATCTGATGTTATCAGTATCGCAGTTAAATAATTCGTTGGACTGTGTGGACTCCGGGGTAAGTAGGAGATAAGGCTGGAGTTCATGTTTAGAAGTAAAAGTAAAATAATAAGACCGATCAACATGATTATCCAAACCATTAATCAAAGCTGTTTTATAATCTGATGGGCAAAAGGTTATACAATAATGCGGGGAAATATAGTCTTTCTCATGGTTCTATAGCTCAGTAAAGGTTACACACATTAATAGTCGAAGAATGAAGTTGAACGCATTATGCAGTACATATTCATATGTGATAACTATGTGACAAGAACAAAGTTCAAAGTTAGCAGCGATAATTTTATGTACTAATCCTACAGAAAGCATTCAGACAGATAAGAAAAGGAAGAACCATTTTCCGCTCTAACTGCATAGTGACCAGTGACCGTTCAGTCGGAAGGACAAAAAAGGTCTTATGGGCATACGAACTTGGTCGTCCTAAAATTAGGACAAGGGTCCAATGTTCAAATTTACTTTTTGAAAAGTAAAAGCGAAGAAGTAAAGTATAAGTACCTACTCAAAGAGAAGCAATGCCAATCCCACAAAGATCCCGGAACTCATTGAACTCTCACTCTTAAGGAAAAACCATTTAAAAAATAATGCCTTCATTGTACCAAATTTTGATTCATTCAAAATCAACAAGATTCAATGCCAAAAAACGGAAGCTTTTCAAAAAGCCTTCCTGAACAGAAGATCATGAAATAATATATGATGTGTCACATTTTCCACTATATCCAATCAAGTTCAGTTAGTTACTTTTGGTTCTTACAAAAAATTAACATTACAAACCACATCATATCGCAAGATGTAACTGGTTTTTGCTGTTTAAACTGACAGTCTAAATAGTAAGAAAATGGTATTTTTTTTGGGAGAATCACATATGCACTGTTGAGGATCTTTGCTTGTTTAGAAAATAAAAAATTGGCCTGAATGTGTAGCACTTTTCCTGATCCAATTAAATATTTCGAATAGATAATGCTTACTGCAATTTTTCAAATGCAATAGGTTAGTTACAGTAACACTTAAAAGCAAAAACTATCATTGTCTTTTTTCTCTCTCATTGCATTATATTTTTTCCTTGAATGTCTTAAGGGTTATAGTTCAAAGTCCACTTGTTTTCTGTTTATTATTGTGGGTAGAAAGTCGTCCGAGGACTTCTGCTCAAATCACACAATATCATCTCATGTCCCTACTAAAAGGGCTTCTGTGGCACTGTTAATGGAAGTCCAAATATACTTATTATGTATTCTTGGCACATTGTGGGGTAAAATGACGAGAGTTTAAGAATTTTACTCACATCCCATCGCATCACATCGGCATGCATTTTTTTGAAGTGATGCACCTGAATGAATTTATTATTCTAAAGTAGACGGTGATTGTGAAGACCATATCATATCAAAGACAGTCAGTGCACCCCTTTCGTCAGCATTGTCCCTTAATGATAATAAGCTTTGGTCAAGCCAAACAAGAAAAAGAAAAAGGTTGCACGACTTGTACCAACAACCAATAACCTCACTTCAACCGTCAATTTAAAGAAAAAATAGAAAGGGTGCTTTGACTTGACTTGGCTAGGCCGGCATAAAGGCAAAATATATATATTATAATCCTTTGAAAAAAGCACGGTTGATGGTTGATTCAGGTACTTTAATAGCCTTTTTCTCATAACATCATTTTTTCTGTATGCTCACGGTTGGTTGGGAAGGGTTAAAGTGATGGATGTGAGAAATGAAGGAAAAAAAATCTTCTTGGGAAGAAAAATAAATGTAGAAGGCCTACTAAACAAGACAATACAATGTTTGAGAGCATTGTAGCTAAAGGCTCATAAATAATTTTCATTCATTTCAGTCAGTCATTGCATTTTTGTAGGCACATACTTCATTTTTCTCCCTTTAATCGTCTTACTCGCAACCGTGCATTCAGACGCACATATGCACAAAGTATAAATATTTTAATGGCGGTGGTCATGAATAAAAGTGGTAAGATCACTTAGGCATATGCTCATAGTATTATCATTGCGCATTGCATTGCTGAATAAATCTCACGAGATGAGCTTCTCTGTTGCATTGCATTGTTGAGCTGCTAAGGGGGAAAATCTTTGCAAGTGGATGTTCGTTACGATTGCATGCATTGTTTAGACTTCATATGTGAAGTACGGCCATAGTTTTTAGCAGACATCAAAACCTAATAGTCTTGACCAGTTTCTTTATCATTCTTCAGCTAGGATTCAAGTGGAGCAAATGTATTATTTTATGCTGGCGTTGTTAGTTAGCGGTGTGGTGCGGTAGTGCGATCATTCATTTTAAGAAACTGGTATGGTTGGTTGATCGTTGTTCAGTTGGCTGGTATGGTGCTTTTAGTGATGCGAATTTCTCGCAACAATAATAATGCCTAGTCCTGCACCTGTGTTGCACCATCAAATCATATCATCATCATCCTCTTTACTGTAAACAATTGAGATTAAATAGACGTAAAATCTGTAATATTTAAAACATATTACATGAAGAGATCTTTGCTCGTTGAGGAGTAAACGAAACTGAACACAAGTTTAAATTACGACAGTCAGTTACAAGAAGTGCTAAAAAATAAAAGAGGGACAAGTTGAAGTCGTGAGGTGTACTCCCACGTTACCTTCAAACGCTGGAGCCAGTCAAGCCAACCACTACGCCATAGCGCTTTGGGACCTTGCTCCCCAAAATTGGCAAAATATTATTAGTACGATAAAATATTCAGTGATAACGATAACCCATATTTTCTGCTCTGATACGCTGCGCTTGTGCGTGCTTTGCATCGACTTATTCCATTTTTTGGGGAAGACTTTAAAAAAGACGGTGACTGCAATTTACCTTGAAACAATGGAGACGTAATCGTTATCTCTTCATTTGTTCCTCAGATTGCGGAAGTACATGCACTCCTCAACTAAACAAAAGTAGTTAAAGAGACAAATTAATGTGCCTTTTGAGAGTACTTAACAACCTCAACGGCTTACCTGTACGTACCGTGGTAGTGTTTGCGTAGTCGATACATGTTCTCTTGACGCACGCAACGGCATTGTTCGCGTTTAAAAAGAAACTTTCTCTTGTCTTGTGCTTCGATCGCTTTGATAGGCGCAGCTTACATAAAAAATATTCTACTGAAAAGGTACACTAAACATCATCACATCGCACATAATTAGGGAAATCCTGATTGTGATAAGAGCCATAAGAAATAAGGAGAAGTACAAATACGAAGTATAGAAGGAGTGCAACAGACAAAACACTTGGGATACTAATACATATTTTGGTGCATTTAATTTAATACTTTCAGGTGCTAAATGCTAATTACTAATTGCCACCGTTTTGTGGAGGAACATGCACGACATTTTAAAATTAATGATCATTACCAATGTGGATTTCCGTACCTTAAAAGACTTAATAGACCTTAGCTAATCAGCAGTTACAATACAGTGTGTTATTCTGTGAACGAGTGCTTTTAAAAACGAAACACAAAAACAAAAATCCTCGATATACCTAAACTACAAAATTTTAATAATAACCTGGTGCTGCCGAGCTGATGACGATGGGAAAATACTGTGAATCTATTTCATTACGTTTCGTTTGAATCACAAACAAGTCACTAGTTTTAATACTATTTATTTTAACTATCTGTGATACTTACATTTCAATTTACTCCTAATTATTATTACGAAATCATCAAAATGCAAGATTCTTGGATATCGTCAAAGGCTGTGTTGTGGTAAAAATCTATTTTTATTCAAACGTACCATTTTCTTTTTAAACAGATTGTACATAAATGTAAACAAATGCACTTGTGAAAATCATGCGGTGGAGAAAAACAAGTTCTATCGAATAATGTCATTTTTTATTTCTTTTGTACAAATGGCTATTATATGAAAAGGAGTAAACGCAGCCGCACTTTAAAAAATTAATATTTTAAACTTAAAGGTAGTACGAAATTGATTTATGGTAATGACAAGACATTTATCAGATTTAATTGTGATATAATTTTTTAAAACTATTGAAGAGAGGTTGGTAATACCGAATGCCGATGCTGCTGTATTTGTTACGGAATTCTTGATGTTGACATTTTGCATTCGCTGTGTAAATGACAGCAGCGGAGCGCAGCAGCAGCGTTGAAACCAATGGCCAATCACAAGGCAGTATGTGGTAGGTAAAGGTAGACAAAGGAAGAAGCGAGGAGAAAATTTCACTTGGTTTTCCCAAGCGCGAGTGCTTAGCATTTAATAACTTTGTTTCTCTCTCTCCTCTGCTTGCTGGAAAGCCATTGCATAATCTAATCTAGAGTTAGATCCACATTTTGTGAGAAATAAAATTGAGAGAGCTACTAATAATTGCTCTAATAAGAATAATAAGAGTGATGATAGAGTTTTGCATGCAAGACGTAAAAATAGTAAAATCAAAATGTGGATTTACTTAAAACAAAGTTGAAGAAACTTATCTCCATAAGATTGTAAGCTCTGCATTCTGCAAAGGTACAGAGTACAGATTACAATCTCACGGTTACTACAATACATACGTAGTGGCAGCAGCTCCATCATGTGTAATTCGTAATTAAAGAAGATAAATACTGTGGGAAGGGAACTAAAAACTGGGAATATTTAGGTATGCATGATTGTAAAAAAAGGTGGCATTGAAGGTTTTGGGATTTTCCACTTTTGGTCAGATTTGATTAGGTAGGTTGTAGGCAGTAAGCACTGTCATGTCATGATCTTCGTTTACGGTTATTTTGTGGGAAAAATGCAATAATACATAATGGTAAATATATGTATATTATGTTGCTTTACTTGGTAAGTAAAGATGAATATTTATCCTTTCATCCGAAAAATTCAAATCAGGCATATGATTTATCCTTGAAAGTTTTATAAACAGGATTTCCCCAATCCTCAAATGCTTATTAAACATGGTATTACCTTTGAGTCCAATTTTGGTTTTTACTTAACGTCAAGTCAAAATCCGAGTTTGATTTGTAAACCATTTGTAGTAAGCTTGGATCATATATTTCTTTGCATGATAATTTTCTATGTGGAAACAGAAAACCAAAGATTGAAATTGCAGTTTTGGTCTGCGTGATATCGATTATTTATTTGACTTGACGTTTTAGTGGTTTTCATTTAATACGAAGAAATTAATGAAAATACATGTCCGATGTTCAAAATTCCAATAGTCCAAGATGCATCTGGACGAGATATGATGCGGATGTAGCGCACAGATTGTATTTGGTGTTTGTGTGGTACGGGTGTCACTTTTTCTTTCCTCTATTCTTGTCGACTTTTTTTAGGAAGGAGTAGAATGCTTGTAATGATTAGGTTAGTTGAGTTAAAGCATAATTCTTGAAAATGATTGAATCCATGTGCGCGCTAACAGTCGAAGAGATAAATTGAGCAATTGGAAAGAAAGATAAATTAATTGCATAAAATTCGAGCTTGACGGTTCGTCAAATGAATAAAAAATTATTTATTTCCAGAAGAATTGGAGATAATTAATTTTAACTTGGTTGTTATTATTATAAAAGCTAAAGTGTTTTGTTTTAAGATTAATGAGTAATGAACATGAAGATATGTATTAATAATGAATACTTAATTTTCTGTTTGCAGTGCCTCTACAAGATCAAGCTGCAATGGGTCAGGGAATTCCCGAAGGAAGCAGAATCGTTGGGATCAACCAGAGACAAACCACTCTCATGGCAGTCTACTGTCCACGATGGAGCGGTTTGTGCAGACCGTTGAAGATATGAATGAGACCATTCTGGTCCCTTGCCGACTGATGGATGTCAAGTTTGACCATAGTATAATTCAAACTGCTGAGAAAGACTCTACAACATCAAATGGATTGACTGGAAATAAGTCAGGTGCTATAGATAAGGCTGCTGCTGGTAAGCGCCTTCTTGCCACCCTCAATGGAACAGACCTTTTCCAGTTCTACACTATGCTCAACACAGTGAAAAATAATCTGATGTGGGGGACTCAAGGCCAGAGCCAAAACCAAACTCAGCGATCATCTTCTAATCAATCAAGCACTATTTCCACTTCCTCGTCTGCTTCTTCTGTTGTCAGCAGTTCTGCCAGCAGTACATCGTCCTTGTCTCAAGTGTCACAGGGTCAGTCTTCAGAAGTTAAGGGGCATGCTCGTAGACCTTCCACAGTCTCAACCACCTCATCCACATCGGCCAGTGACACAGGTTATTCATCATATCATTTTTGAGGATTCTTAAACACATTCTGAATGCACATGCTCATACTTTCTTTTTTTCGATTTATCAGAATATTCCGAGCTCAACGAAGACTCTGGAGTGGAGGCTGAGCATGAAGAAGAGTACACCCACACCATGGCGGACACCTTCCACCATCACCTTAATGGACTCCAACAGTGTCTTTGTGATTTGACTCTCGCTGCGGACTACGTCACAACAAGATACAATAGTGATCTAGGCGGCGTAAATATGTAATAAATAATGACTCCGTAAAAACTGAAAATATTTCTAAAAAAATATAAAACAATGTGGAGCTACAAATCTCTATATTAATAGAAAAATTTAAAATACTATTTCTAAATATTATTATTATCTTATACTGTCATAGCATGCGAGTGAAAGCAGTATATGGATTATGTAAACACATAAAAATACCTACATTTTTTCTGTCCCAAGAGAGCAAAACTATTTTTAACCAATCAAGATTTAGGCAACATCAAATCAGAGGAATCAGAAAAGATCGAAGATCTTCATCCTTGTATACTAAAACAAAATACGTTTTCGCAAGGTATTCTTCCTGCAAAAAAGTATATATGCTGATTAAGGAAAGATCCTTAGTCTTTATCTTTTTTATGATGTTGCCTTAAGTCCAATCATTGACTTCCCAAATCTCTAGAAGGTACCGTCAGTAAAAAACGGAAATG
>JAHZMX010004959.1:0-17842 GCA_027743895.1 Seira musarum
TGGTGGTATGTACCTGGTACCTAAATGCACCTAACGCAGTCGATGATCGGTGATCACGATGTGAGGTACGTTAAAAAATCTCTGATCATGCTTGCCCTTTAATTATTGCAAAGGAGCTTACGCCCATTGTGAAGTTGCTTATTGCGAATACTGGACGCTCAGGCCATTGTGTAAGTACCACAAACACGCACGATCCAAATCCAATTTGGAGAATGATCACGAATATGTTGAAATACCAGATGAAATAATTTCCGGAGTGTAACCCCTCCGAAAATATTTTGTGGGATATGGAATCCCATTCCAAAACACATCTTATGAGGAAACGAGAGTAAAGTTTGTTATGTAATGTTAAGGCTGAGGCACAATGAGATTTTTTATTTTGGGATAGCATACTTATTTCTGACGAAATATTTTGGAGAAGCTTCTTTCAGACTTTTTTTGCTCAAGTGCTCCAGAGCTCCTGTGAGTCAAAATTACTTGTGTTGGCGTTGGTGGTAGATATCGGTTTATTTAGGCACAAAAGAAAACAACTTTTAGTAGTTTCGGTGAAAGCACAACCTATGTAATGCTCCTATGTTCTCCTGCGTGATATGAAATATCACAACTTTAAGCAGCTTAACCTTTTAAATGTAGGTCAAACTTCCAAAGAAATTAAATTACTACAATTGTTGAATTATTAATGCGACAAGTTGTTTTTACAGAATACTCAATCTTTGAACTTTTTCCAAATGAATAATACAACTATTGAAGCAATTTTGACGTAGCTGGAGCTGGACATCCTGCATTTAATTGTGAACTATTAAAAACTATGCTACTAAAAGCCATATGCGTATATGTAAAAATAGATTTAGTGGCCGACCCGGCCGTTAATACATGATCTCAATTACTGTAGGATTTCTATTTCATTGTGCAGTGAACCGTTGTAAAAGCTTCAAGGGCAAACAGTAGCTTCTTTCAAAAGTATAGCATAGCTATAGCTAAAACTATAGCTTTCCGATAGTATTCTATCGGCGTGACAGACGGACACACACATCAAAAGCAGTATTCCGATGATTCTTCAGCTACGTTGAAAATACAGAATACTCGCTTACAATATATACCAGCTTAAAGCATCTGGTAATATTGTAAGTTGACTACATGCATGAATATTTTACGGAAAAAACTGCGTCTGCTGAACTTTTCCCAACCTCTTCTGAAACAAAAAATTGGCAGCAAACGCAGGAGCAGGTTAAAATTATCCCAATCTTTGCTGAAAATCCATTTCTTCGGTTAAGGCTTGCATGTGCCGTTCTCCTCTTGTTTAACTAGGAATACAAGGTTTTGTGAGGGCTTCACACAATTCAGAACTACAAAATAACTTTTGTGAAACTTGCATGCGAAAATTTTATTTCTAAGTTTAAGGTGTTTGACGACTTTTTAAAATTTTAGTGTAATGTTCGCATTGTCACAATGCTAAATAGAGAAAGCGATTTGTTTCAATGTTATGTATTCTCAGCAGTTATTTAAAAGACTGTATTTGCAAACATGTATTAGGAATTGCTCATTAAAACGGAAAGTTTGAATTTTGGATGGCCCTGCATCCAGGTTTACTTGAACAGAAACGCAAACAGGGTCGCCTTCAAAGGGCAAAAACAGGGCTTAACTGTCGTATACCTGTGTGATAATGAATGTCAAATAAACTTGACTGATTTTTGTTGGGTTGTAAGTATTGCTCATTGAGTTTTTGTTCAGCAAGGGTCAAGGGTTAGATACTTTCAGCAAAGTTTGGGTATCAATCTTTGAATTTTTAATCCGAATAAAAATTTAGCAGCAAACGCATGATCAGCAAAGGTTGAGAAAATTTCAGCAAAGGTTTGGTCTTCCATATTTTACTGTACTTATATGTTTAATAGTTTCCCAATATTTTTGTTGGTTTATGTCAATTGCCTAAAGTTCGAATAACAAAATTGTTTAGGTAGGTTTATTGTGTTATGTTCCAAGTACCTAATAGCAGCAACATCTTTTAATAAAGTTTACGCTTCGCTTTATATTTGTATGTATCGGTACCTAATGAAAGTCCCACATTGTATTTTACCATTTTTGTGATTGGAATAAACAACTTTTGAATTGAGGTCAATGGAATTGCCGACTGAAATTAATACAAAATAACCCGTGTATGAGCCAAAGTCGGCAAAATTAATTTCTCATGGAATAATCGATAGCTATAAGTGCCCTTAAGAATCAAAATCAGAATATTTAACAAATTGTCACTATGCCATGTCTCTTTTGTCAAGCATTACTCAAAAAATGAACATTATCGTCTGTCTTGGTCACGAGTGCCCTCCTGGGGAACAATAAAATGTGAAATGACAAGCTTTTAAAGAGGCCACATATTTACTATTGTCGTAAAAAGTCATGCAGAATGTAATTAAACATAAAGGTGTCCATTTTTTTAGTAGAAAAAATTTATCCCGTTTTCCAGAGACATTTTCGTTGTTTTATGGGCTTACTAGTTTTTTGATCACTTTAAATTGCTCTTTCTTCGTGGTAGTTGGAAATTCCAAATCCTTGTAAAGCTGTGAAGCTTGTGAAGCTATTGTTTGGAATTGGGTACTGCGGGGTTACTGCATTTGGAGCATGCGTTATGCTTGCATTTGTGGTGTGATCAATGCTAATTGCGGATGTGGTTTACAAACTTTCCAAAGACTTGTACCCGCAGCTATCGACAAGAAATAAAACATTTGCTAAGAATTCGAACGGCACCAAAGAATTTGTATTTTCAAAGTACTATATTCGTTTTCGCGTTGCTCAAATCATTGTTATCAGGGGAACACAAACGACACAAGCAATTTATCTTCATCTCTATTTAATGGGAATTGCTTTCATTGGCGTACGCTTTTATGCTGCTTTGGTTGGTGACCTCCCTAAAGTGGTCCTTTTTATATTATTTTTGATAGCAATAGCAATTCTGGTGTTTGCAGGCACTATTGCAGAACTCGGAAAAACTCCTCGTGAGAGATGTAGCATGTTTAAACCCGTGTGGAGAAATTCAGTTTTAACTAAAGGAGCGAGAAAATTATGTTGAAATCTTGTCCGACAAAAGCGTTTATGATTGGTAGTTAAGATGTTATGAAACTATTTTTGTTCAGTTTTTTAATTCCATTGTAAATTCCAACAGCTGATATGACTTTATTGGATTAAATTGTTATCATACAAACACAGTTTAAAAATAGTTTATATCATGTAGTAATTATTGTACATTTTGGCAATAAAATAAAGTAAAAATGATCGTTGTCCGGAAAACGTAAAAACTGTCGCATAAGGCGAAGTTGTTGCTTTATGTCATTCTTGCAGTTTCAAATGAACAACATAACCACATTCTACAGAAGGACTCTTGATGGCTTTAAAAATCTTTGGGTACTCCGGCGAAAGAAACTTTACAGGACATTTATGGAGTCCATGCAACCAGCCGATATCAAAATGGGGAAGGACGACTACGTGGATCAACTCACGCCTCTGGTGCTCATGGATTTCAGCATATCCTCACTCGTCAACTTGCTTGTGCTATTAATCACGATCGAATACTAAGCATTTTTAATTATGCCTGTGTTGCTCATTGCTCATATCCATCCATCAAATTTTGGCCCCGAAAGTCTTACAAGTATTTTCAATGTTGTTTGAACGAAATATTAAGTTTAGTATAAAAGTGGGCGGAAATATTAAATTACTTAATCCAGTTGCGAATAAAATACAATCTGTCCTTTTTCCACTCCGTATTGCTAGATTTATTGTAATTGAACACTGAGGAGTTGCATTATTATTCCGTTGCTCTGTTTGCAATACTGTCACTACAATGGATATTTGTTATCAAAGTTTTGATAAGGTAAGGAATACACCGATAAGAGTGGGACTGTTAACTGTTTTGCCAGTTTTAAATGATTGAACATGTGGATTCTGTGTGGTAGCTTTTTTCACGTATTTACAGAAATTTTTATAATGCATATGAACTCGGTAGTGCAGCCCCGGCAGCTTCGCAGTTTCCTTCGCTCAGCTTTCTCGAAACATGGCTTGATTCTTCTTGCAGTCTGCCAGTTCTTATAAAACTGGTAAATAAGTGTACAAAAACTATTACAGCCCTGAGGCGTGATTCTTGCGGCTCTATTTTGGTTAACCTGCAACTTCATTCTGACTTGACCTGAACTGCATAAACCCCCCGCAAATGCTCCTTCTGTATTCTGGCTTGCTTGCACTATATTTTTTTGACTGCATAAACCTCCTTCTAATATTCCATGTATAATTTTTCGGTCGTAAAATCCGTTCAGATTGCATTAACCTCCTTTACTAACTACTAGTCTTCCTAATCGGATTCGATACGTTTAACGTTCAATCTGCATAAATAGCTTATTAGTTTGACCAAAACACAATTTCAATCTGCATTAACCATATTAAAATCTCTTTTCGCGTCCGGGTAGATCGTAAAATATCTTCAAACTGCATAAACCTCGTCCAAAATCTTCTATTGCATTGCGATTTGGTAGTAAGGTATTTTAAGACTGCATAAGCTTCTTGCAATAATTAAAGGCAATCGTAAACAGATTCAAAATGACTAACTTTTAATCTGCATAAACTTCGCAGCCTCTTCCTTATGCTTCCCCAAAAATTAGTAAAAGTAATTTTCCTACCAGTTCTTAAAAAAACTTACAAATAAATTAGCAAAAGTTATTACAGCCCTAAGATATTATTCTCGTGATAGATGGTGCTCTATTGATTTACCTAACCCTGACTAAACCATTTTTGTTGAGGCAATAGAATATGGTTGAGTTAACGATCCAACGCATAAAGTTTTAGTCGCGTAAAAAACTAATCAACGACTTCAAATGAGCTACTGCACACCTGCTTGACCATAACACAAATTCAAGTTGCAAAAACCTTCGGCAAACTTTCCTATTGTATTCTAGTTTGATTGTCAATTATTTTCAGACTGTATAAACCTCATGTAGTAATCGTCAGCATATCCGACCTATCTAACTTTGTAACACACATTAGGTCGTATATTACTTTCTGACTACATAAGCATCTTGAAATAATTAGAGGCAATCGTAAACAGATCCCAAACATCTAGCTCTTAATCTGCAAAAACCTCTTGTTCTGTATGGCAACTGTATTTTCCGGACAGACAGACATATTAAGGCACTTATATAAGAGATCTGCCGCTGCTTATTTTATCTCATTTTCAATTATTGTCCCTGCCGGCAGCTGCCGTATGTGTTTTTCGGAGTTTATTTATCGGGAGGTATACAAGGACAAGGATGAGGTTTGTATTGTATCTTCAACAAATGTTGAAATTTTGTTCAGTTTAGAAATTCAGGAATCGTCGTCGTAGTTTTTGTGCGAAACGTTTCGGGAATATTTTTGAAACGGCCGCTACTATTAATTCTCACAGCACTGATGAGTTGCATTACTCTGTGCAAATGGAGTGCAGTACAATGATGCGTGACTCCAAACGTGGAACAAAATATATCATTATTATTATTTATTATCAACAATTACAGCTTTATCATTGGAAAAAGGAGCCTGATTTCAAAATTTTGTTTTATATAAATACTTTTACTATTTTTTGCAAGTATGTAAATGGTATGATGTAAGTTTACAAAATAGTGACAATAAGAACCAACTATTTACGCTTTTTGGATGGCTGATAGCGTATACATAAGTAAGTAATTGGAAAACTAAAACATTGGAACTCGACTGACTGTCTTCCTTATAATGGTATCCTATTTGTCCGTCAGTTAGGGCACTCATTTACTACTGACAAACAAAATTAGCATTTATTGTACTGCACCAAACATTGAAGTATTCAACCACAGCGAACTTTTTTGCCGTTCAAACTTTGCAGAGTCCCAAATCAGTGAAAACATTTAACATTCTGAATAAACGAAACAAATAAATATTTGCTGCTGCTGGAGAGCAAAAACATTTGGTAACGGAGCATATTTTGTAGACGTAGTGGAATAAGGATGATTCAGTTTTTATTTGGGAATACATAACCTGATAACCCAAGCAATTTTTAGAAGAGGTGTGAGACGAGTGTGTGTTAAGATCATCTCTTAATATGGTATACACAAAGCTGTTGATTATACTTTATCACGTCAATCATTTCATTTCATTTTCATCCATTCTGACCTAAGTATAAATGCTGGCCTCATGAGCATTCAGGAGGGCAACACATTCCTGACAAACATACATAAGTTTCTCTTTGCTTTGTCAAATCCTGATAGCCTTCATAAGCCAAACTTTATATTTGCTCTTCAACGATTTCACTATAAGTTTGTGTGGTTGAGTTATGAAATACAACTTATAACTCATGAATATCTCAAAAATTCGTCGTCTGTAAACAAAGTTAGGCTTGAACTGATTACGTTGGCCAAATATGCTTATCTCTCACCCATGCATGTCATTCGCATGAATATTTTGATTTCCACGATAAAATGCAAACCGAACAAATTCAGGTCGCTAACGATAAAGTTCACTCAAAAAGTTACTTAAGTGGAGTGAAGAGCTCTCACTGTAATCATCAAATTTTTAGTTTAATGCTTAGAAATAAATCGGATGCTGAGTTAAAGCCATACCTTTGATAGTCATAAGTGTTATGTGGGCGCGAGGATACTGACTGTTTCTATAACCGTTAAACATTTCATCAAAAAATGGAAAATCACATAATTGGAGAAGGTAACTAATATTGTCGCATGAAACCTAGGGCACACATCAGAATCTGTTTCAATCTTTTCGTTTTCCAATAGGTCTTATGACGCTGTTAACTTTGATGACCACACTCAAGGAAGATTCGTCAGTGTTTGCCATCCTACTTGAAAAATGGAAGGAATTTGGGCGCAACCTTGGTATCAGCGATACAGAAATCGTAAAGCTTGGAAAAAAGTTAATTGCGGAACAAATTGAGCTTGATGATATCCCGTATAAAGTCCTTGCAATCTGGAAAGGCAATACTGGGCGTGAGGCTACCCTACAAATCCTGCACGATGTACTAGTTTCCATGGGCCTTCAAGCACTCGCAGGTAAGTTTAAAACCTTTTAACATCACTACATTTGGTAAGCATAAGTAACAAGCACACTCACATTGGGGTTTGGCGGTATGAGCCGACCAGACCCTCTATTTTCTTTTCGCATCGAATGGAATAACGTGTACTATCAAATCAAATGATTTAATTTAGCGTAACAAATAGCGGATGCCCACATTCGGTTCTAGGTTTTGACAAAATAAAACAGTTATCGTAAAGGAGGGCACTTAAAGAAAACCGGCGTGTGCTGCTGTGTCATAAGTTTTGAATGGACATCTCGCCTTTTTTCTCTGTCAGAAGAAGTAATTTTGTACGTCTAAATAGCACACAGATGACATAGTCTGTCGAAATCTTCCACGATTTAAATCGAGTAAAGCTAGTTGTTTCATAAAACAATCGCTTTTGGAGCTTAAATGAGTATGTAGGGCCAAACATTTGTTAGAATTGACATATTAAGTGTTTTGGCAGAATAACGTCTCAACTAAAGTCAAATAGGCCTTTCTTCATTTTATTATCATTGCATATAATTGGGCCCCAAATGGCAGTACTAATATGAGAAATCAAGAAGAAAATGGTGCAACAAGGCAGAGTAGAACCAGCACACACCTTATTTTCTGAGAGTATCATTTGGTAGCACTTTAAATATTTTCCCGTTAATAAATTGCTTATGGAGATAGCAAGAGAAAGGAACCAAATGTCAGTTCTTCCTGATTATATGAAATATTTGTTCTAGACTATTTTTTAAGCTGAATATAAATCCGCTGTCAGGGTGGACTCAAAATGTTCCGCAAATATTTTGTTTTGATTTTTATGACGCACACGGTCATTGCCTTCATGATTGATGATGTCATACGGAGACAGGGTATGTAAATTGCATGTAATCCAGAAATCAAATCAAACAAAAAATATACACAAACTCCGGAGATATTTTAAAATAAATTCAACTTTTTTTTCATGTTAAAGCATAAGTAGGCCAATTCAGAGCTGGGAAAATGCAAGAATAAAAATATATTGAACAGCTCTAAGAGCAGCTTCACTGAATTGGCAGCATAAAAGGCGCTTTGACTGCATTTTTAATTCATGCAGATAATTTCATTTAATACATTTGGAACATGCCCACTTTGGTTATAAACCGTTACGCTATTGCCCATAAAACTGTAACGGTTTCAGCTTAGCCGGATTTGTTTTACGGGTGATATGTTTCCCACCCCGTCCTATTATACTGTGAAACGAAAATGAGAGGGTCAGGTCGGTGCAGTCCATTTATATACCGTCAATAGAATTTTTTGTAGAGATAACCTAATTGCGACATCATCATTTCAATTTTAGACAAACTAAAGTCACTTGCTTATCACTGCCATCACGATTCGATTTTGCTGCTCTTAAGGGAACAGGTGCTTCCACCAAAACAGCCAAAGTATTACATTACAAGGAACGTGTCCTACAGATTCAAACTATCTACCGAGCTTTACAAGCACAAATCAACAAAGGATCACATCTTCTTAATAAAAGGCGTATCAATGCACGAACTGGGAAAAATTGCCGGTGAAGATGAACCAAAGGATTTATCTGGAAACTGGATTGACTACAATAAATCAAAAAACCCCCCAAGATTTCTAATATTACAAGCAGACAGCGATTTCAAAGCAATAGCAAAAAAGTCGAAGAAACCAGTTCATCATATAGAGGTGAGAAATGGTGAACACTGTTGGATAAGGTCAAGCAAATGTTTGGACATTGTTCGAAGGCACCTACAGAAAAATCCTTTGACAATTGTAGAGGACAATTTAATTACAGAATGGAATCTTCTCCCTCGACCGCGCGTATTTAGTTTTTCCAGACTCGCCTGGCATGGGCAAAACATTGCTTCTTGCTAATTTGGCAAACAATGTGAAGCAGAACGATCCGTCAACAACTGCAATATTTATTGTCCTTCAAGAGTTCGTTCACCAGATACAATCTCAAATGAATTCTAGTAAAGCAGCCATTCAAGCCCTATCAGAATACGCCTGCAAAGATGGAACTTCTTCGAAAGCGCTAACACAGCAAATTTTGAATACCAACACGAAATACTTTGATATATTTCTTGATGGATATGATGAAATTAAAAAGGAGG
This sequence comes from Seira musarum, assembly GCA_027743895.1. NCBI lineage: Eukaryota > Metazoa > Arthropoda > Collembola > Entomobryomorpha > Entomobryidae > Seira > Seira musarum. Next base: position 9,172 of record JAHZMX010004959.1, read on the forward strand.
AGTTAAGTGTGGCAAACAAATTTTTAAGACAAATCTCAAACATTCCAAACGTAAATATTTATGTGACAACAAGACCTCATCTTAGTAACCAGTTGGCAAACATAATTTTATCAAACGCTTATGAGATACAGCCATTTGATGAATCAAAGCAAGTCGAGTTTTTAACAAAATACTGGACTGATCAATGCGGCGCTAAGGAAGGGGAGCGTTTATTAAAATTTGCCTTATCCTGTTTATCAGCTTTACAACAAGTCATGTCAGACAAAGAAAAGGATATCGCTGGGATACCATTGCAGTGCATGATGCTTGCAGAAGTGTACGCGGATCACGCAACAAGGGCATCCACGGAAGAAAGCATCGAGTTCATACCAAAAGTAAACTCTATTTTTGACATGTACAAATGCTTGGTAGACTTAAAATTCAAAAGGGTAAAAAAGTTCGAAAAGGAGGTTAAAAGAAATATTCCCAAGTATACAGCCGTCAGGGAGAAATATTACCAGTACTACGTGTATGAATCCATAAAACTTCTTTTTCCAGATTGGTTAGGAAAGCTGGAGAAACATCTTAAAAGAAGACATGACGTAGACGAAAACTTTATATACTCGATTGGTTTAATTGAGAAAAGTCCATATTCGGACGTACCAAGATTTGTCCACCGAACATTCGCGGAGTACTTGATAGCCGACTTTTTGGTGCATCATGTTAACAAATGCGGAAGCACCATGGAATTTGTCTTTGAAACAATACTTGGAAGCGTTAGCCATGAAAACTCCGATGAAAGCGATGGTCCAACTTATTACAAGTTGGCGTTTCCAAATATTGCCTACTTTTTTGAACATCATCTTAGGCTATACATGGAATCTTACAGCATTGATTATGTCCTTATTTTGGTTCACCTGAATTTCAAAGGCTTCATAGTAGGACGCAAAGATATTATGTGCCAATCCTTGGTTGCATGTTGCTGCTCAAATATGAAAGCGTGCTTTGACCTTGTGAAAACAATTTTCTTTTATCTTGACACTAAAGCTGATGGTTGGACGCAGGTAGAAGACGACGATGATGAGTGGACGCAGTTACGAAACAAGTATTTTAAATACCTTCCACATTTAACTATTCATCACTCAAAAAGTTTAACATTATTCCAGAAGGTTTTAAATTTTATGAAACAAGCTTTCAACGCTGATTCTCACAATAATATCTATAATCCGAAGGGTGTCAAAAACGACGATCCAAAATTTAATGAAAAATCAATTGACTTGTATAATTATCCATGGATAACTGGATGCACACCACTTCATGCTGCAATTTTTCATGGATGTTATAACATAGTTGAATTATTGATGCAACAATACGAATACAAAAAGGAAGCCAAATATTTTGGGCATGTTTGCGTACGGGATAGTGCCGATAATAGTGATTCTGTGATTGACAACAAAATATCAATCCTTGAACTACTTTATGAGTATAATAAAGCTTGGCTAGACGAAACTTTTGAAGAGTCTGGTTGTTCACCACTGCTGCAAAGGAACGTACATTTAAAGCTGCTGAAAAAACTGGTTACGCAAGGTGCAAACATAAATATGCGTTCAAAAACACATAGAACGTTGCTCCAAAGAAATATGCCAAATGACTTGGATAAATATAATGATATACTTCGCTGGGCCTTTTCTAGTGGGTATACTTTAACCGATCTAAGAAAAGGTGAGGAGTATTTCAGTCTCGTCTACGCAATATGCAAAAAGTACAAATTATTAACTAGTGAAACTCTAGACGTGCTAAAAGAAGCTGGGGCGGATATCAATGCAGTAAACCAGGACTGTGATAACTTACTGCTATATCTCTTGCAACGGAAGCATTGCTATCCCAATGTAATTGAAGAAGTTTTAAAATACGGCGTCAAAGTTAATCACAGAAATGAGCATGGGAAAAACGCAGGGCACATACTTTTCGAACGCACAAATGAATTAGGTTCTGCTGAAATAGAGAAAATTTTAACAACTCTCATCACACACGGCTACATTGGTATAAATCAATATGAGAAAGGATATGCATTTCAAACACCTCTCCTCAGTTATATAAAAAAATGTTTTCGACTCTCGATGAAACTCGATGTGCAAGTGTTAGAAATGCTTCATAGAAATGGAGCTGATTTCAACGCCAAGGACAAGGATTGGAACTCTGTCTTGCTAGCAACTATAAAAGACTTTTGCAGAGTCGATTATATTGAATTACTATTGGATTATGGAGCTGATGTAAACCACCAAAACCAGCGTGACGAGAGCGCAGCACACTGTATCTTCAATGGATGGTGGAATTCATTAGGAAAAGTTGTCCTAATACTAGAATTGCTCCTATCAAGAGGATTCACCAAACTAGACGAGCCGGATGACCAGGGCAATACACCTCTATTGAAAGCTTTGACAGAAAACTATTTAAGCGAGGATGTATTAGAAACGTTTTTCAAAAATGGAGCCAGTTTCAAAGCAGTCAATGGAAATAGAGATTCCGCAATTTTACTTGCAATTAAGGAAAATCAAAATAAATCCATCATTGAAAAGCTGATTGAATACGGAAGTGATATGTATCATATCAACAATAATCAACAAAATGCTCTACATTTTGCTGCTCAATACGGAAATCTTTCAGTTCTGAAAATATTCGTTGATAAGTTTGACATTAATTGTACTGACAAAGATGAAAACACTCCTTTGCATTTACTACGCACACCGGACGAAAAAGAAAGAATGGAAGCACTTGAACTATTGTTGTCCAAAGGTGCTAATTTAAATGCAAAAAACCGTGATGGTTGTACGCCCATTGAGGAATGGACTAAATCTTGGCGGATTTCAGCGTTGAAAAGGATGAATAACTCACTCCAAATCACCAAAGAGGCTGCATCAAAGAGCTTGAATTATCTACTAAAAGAACGTGGTGTATATTACTGGGATTTATGGGATGATCTTACAGATTTTCTTCAGTTTCTACTTAACAAAAAAGCTGAATTTTTACTTCCGAACGGAGAAGCTCTGACATGGTCAAAACTAAATCCTAAACAGAGAGCAAAACTTGATGACGTCAAGCTTACCCCTAATTTTTTTCTACAACTTCAAAGAAAAACACCATGTATTCCGAGTGCCTCAACAAACATTACAAGACTTTCAGACTTTCTTAACCATAATTGCAATGTTCCTGTTTCAGAAGTACTTCAAGCACTATTAGATAAGAAATCCTGGTCTTCTTTTGAGATGTTATGTGAAATATTTAAAAATTTACAATGAACATAATCGCAAGCATTCGCCAAGACCTCAATATAAACGTATAACAATTTGGAAGGCATTAGCTAACGGCCAAGAGGAAAACTTTCCTACCAAAACTCAAATCAAGTGTTTATATATAAAAAGCTCTAACTTTTTACTGATTATTAGTCCACTTAAAAAAAACCTTAAGGATATCAAACCAAATTGCAGCAGCAACCCTTGATCCCTTCATCACTGAAATAGTTTTTTCTTTAAAATAATTTCGACTTTTGCATCTATGGTAGAGATATCGTACAATTGTCAAGATCTTGAGAAGACCTTTTTAACAAATCTTCCCAACTTATAGGCCATCCAAAATTGTAATATGGTAAATCAATTTTAAAACATGCTGCATTGTCATCAAAAGTACGAGCAATTTACCTAAACATATAAGTAGATGCCAAAATTTTTGCACAAACATATTTTTAATGAGTCATTTATAAGCGTTATGTAAAAAGTTTTAATTTTTTATTAAGTCCTTTACGCCTTTCTTTCAAATTTATAGGATATGGGGATTTTGTATTTGTATTTATTCACAAGATGCCAATTCTTTATGCGCTAGATGTGACAGCTTGCGTATGAAGTTGGTGACTTACCCTTTACAAATTACTGCATGACAACAGATTTATCACAGTTGAAAATGGCACCATTACAATAGGATGCGCCAGCTGCTTCCTGGTGATGGACAAGTTTGCAGTAACCCGACGCCGACGGCCCGTCGGCGCTGGACAAATCGACTGACGCAGTTCACTTACTTGGCAAAAATGAAGCAGAGTCGTAGTCGTGGTGCTTCAAAGTTCATGTGCAAAACTCATTGTGAACGAACAGTTACTCACAACTTTAATTAAATTGTATGGGATTTATGCAAGTTTTTCACAATTTAACTATAATTCTGTCATCATTTGTATCTGTTAGCCATAGTTTCATCCGAATTGACCCAAATCGGAAAATGAAGCGGCTCTAATAAGGCACAGACTCAAGTTAGATTGGATTAGGTAGCAACTTTTTTTGTATGCGACTACTTTCGATCCATTTTAGTTTGTCAATGCACGCCTTCTTTGTAATCTTCAAAGCTCCAAAGTTGCAGAATATTTACTTTTCTCCAAACAAACAAGGAAGTATGAATGCAGAAGTCATATCGAAATCAATCAAGCGCATGGTACCTGCTATCATCGTGAAAATGCCCCTGAACTTGAATGCTATCATCATTATTGTGTAATATCAGAAATTAGTAACATCGTGATACGTACTTTTTTTAGGTTTTAGAATATTTGTGTAAAAGCGTTTAAGCGATCCTTCGCAAGCAGTGATTTATTTTATTGCTTGGATTCTGTGTACATCTAATTAGGCACTCTAAGAAATAATTAATTAAATATTTCGTGGTAAAACCTGATGTGCGTTTCAGAAAAGATGATTATTTTTTACAATTTGTCATAATACTCTATATATGATTAGAATGTAATACATTATACTTAAATGGTTATAATTGTCAAAACCGCTCCTTGTAAATGGACGTTTATGTCGTAATTTTTTAAATGAAATTAGTATTATATGTAAGTTCAGATTTCAGTTAACACAACCAATAAAAATGTATACTTTATTGAGAACTTGAGAGAATACATGCTGTATAATGCTCATAGTCATTTATATTTCAGCGTCATCATTCCATTTTAAAATATTCCATTATGTCCATTTCTTTTTTTCCGTTGAAGTAAGTAACTTTGTGCGAGTCTAGGTTTTTTTATAGCATATTATTTTTTGGCGGTTACTTTTACGCACTTTTTTCTTTTCGCATGTGCAATTTTTGGCATGAAAAAAAGTTTGCATGCTTAGTATTTCGACCTATACCTAGAATTGATTCTTTTTTAAACAAATTCAACCGCCAGAGAAGATTTGGAGACTGCGCATACCTCAAAAATTGTTGGATTCTAAGCTCATTTAAATGTAGAGCCTTTGATGGACTTAGCTTCTCCAAAACAGCGGTCCGATCAAAATTTCTTGTTTAATATAGTCAAGATTACTATTTTGCATACTTAAATTCCATCTTGGTTGCTTTCTCGTTGCGAAAACTGCCTGGGCAAAAAATTATGCATTCGATTCCGGACAGTTGAATTGGACTTATTTTGGTAAATATTTACGTACAGAGCATGATCGATCTCGGTTTACCCAATTTTTATCAGAGAATTTTATTCATTAGCACCATTTGTTGTCCATTTTTCTGGCTACCGAATGATATCCTCTTTTCTAGAAAACCGATCATTTTTATGTCTTTTCTACCACTCATGAAAAAGCCGTTTCCAAAAGCCATCAAATTTTCGGACGCAAAAATAAAAGACGTGCAAATTTAATAGCCCTAAACAAAAAGCAATCACCGGACATGAACTTTTTGGCTTAATCCGGATGTCTAGTATTCATGATTCCAAGCTTTTCGTGCTGCCCATTGGGGTATTTGTTCATGCTTCACTTCCGGTTTCCGGAAAAAGTTTATTTTCATGCATAAAAACGGCGTTTTGTGTTCTAGTTTGGCCAAAATCTTTCCAAATAAGGTTTAATATAATAGACGAAGCGATTTTGTAGCGTTTTATTATCTTTCCCTGAGAAAAAAAAGCTCATTTTGGACTGCTAAACGCTGACTTTCTGAAGTACTTCCGGATTCGACTTTGTGCCATGACTTCTTGGAAGCGGTACTGCTTCATCATTAGTTCTTTCCTGTGTCTCTAAACTGTCGTACTTTATCACATTAGGCTTTTTCTATCGGCAGACACTAAAAACATGACTTTTTATTGGCTAATTTTTTATTAGTGGCTCAATTTATCCCTGGAAACTCCAAAATGGACATCTTAAACTCTTCATTAATTTCTAGGGGGATTTTGAAGAAAACAAATTGAAACTTTGTGTGTATGTATAATTTGAAAGTGCGCATTTTTTGTCAAACATAAATTGGTTTCGATAAAGACAAACTAAATCAAACCCAGTGCCTCGCAAATTGGGTAAACCGAAATCGATCAGGCTCTGTAATAGAAATCCCGACGACCTAGAGAGCTGTTATTTGCGGTAAAAACTCATAACATTCATGGTTACATTGATACATAAAATCAGGCATATCGGTTTATTCGACAAAAGTTAGAGCATGATGGAAAAATATGCACTTAATTCCGGACTGCAAAGTCAATTAACTGCAAAGTCAGCCACAGCCTCAAAATGTCATCCGGTTTACTAAGAAAACCCAGCACTAAACTCTAAACCTATTGATCGAAAAACATATCAGTTACAATTGATCAATAAAAATGAAAAGGACAAGTTCACTCACCTCAATATCCAGAAGGCGCTAAAATACCCTGCGTTGAAAATTCAGCTGCATTTTGTTCCATTCTTTAATTAACTGCAACATCCTCTTTCACATTTTCCTTCACCAACTGCCGTTTTTTATATTTTGCTTTTTCAATGGTAGTCAGGGAACGAGTTGTCGATGCTGCCATTTTAAGCAAAATAATCCTGAAATTTCCAAAAGAAAATTAAATCTGCTTCAGTTTGGCAGTGCAATTAGTTCTGACTTGCTCACTTCGACTTTGTGGTGATACTGCCTACTTTTAGGTTGACAATATGGTAGCCAGGAACCAGTGAATGTTTCTTTTATCTCTCTTTTGGGTTCCTTCAAATTATGGATTAATTTTTAAAAAAGGATTTCCAGGAATAAACAATTTTCTTAGAATTAGGATTGTAACATGCAGAAAGTGTATATGTGCAAAAAGCAAAAGACAGTTAATTTGTGAATATGATATTTTTCATTGATCTACATGGGCAGGAGGCTGTTGAACAATATTTTCATTTGAGTATATATAATACGATAGTTCATTCAAAAGCTCTTTTCAAACCCTTTTCATTTGTACAGTCATGTCGACATGTCGATCAAATATAGTGTAACGTCTTCCATGGCATTGTTTAAATCTGCGTTATTGGAAGACACGCAGACATGGCCATTGGCCCGGATTTTTACATTAAAACTCACTGGGTGCAGGTTTTACCTAACATAAACGGGTTTTAATGGGTAAAAATGAGCTTTAATGGGCGGATGGGTAAAATGCATTAATTTAATCCAGTAAAAATACTTCGAGCAACTCGTTATGAAGATATGTTAAGCTTGATCCCACCTATCCCAGCTATCAGCTCAACATCTAATGAACTACAGGCAAGGCACATATTGCGTGAAAACACAGTCCCAAAAATGGGCTTATAAATTGTTTGAAATGCCCTATATATACACGCGTTTCGCTTCGCCCCAATTTAACTTTATATTTAATTTTGCCCATTAAAACCCATTAATACCCTCCTCACACGGGGCGGGTGAAAACTCATTTTAACCCTTTTTCCCTACCCATTTTTACCCATGTGCCATGTCTGGTTACACACGAGCATTGACAAGGTCAGTATACCTAGTTAGTATTGCGCAAGTAATGGGTTTTTTTACAATCCAGTCAAACACTGTTCCACTTGAAATTTAATGTTTGTTATCACACATCTCATTCGTGGGAACCTGGTAGTGAATGTTTTTGAGTTGCGAACTCACAGACTCTGTACTTCCAAATCTCATGCACTTTGATCGAATTTTTTCACATGCATTATCTGCAAAACCAAAATTGAAGAGCCGGTTTATAAGATTGTGTGACTCAGTCAGACTATTTTTAGATTCTGGTTTTCAAAAGTAGTAAAAGTCATAAATTATTTATCAGTGTTGCTCACGAAACGAAAGATTCTGGCAGAATGTTAACATACAAACACATTGTAATATCGGTATATTTGAATTAGCTTCTTTCAAATTTCTCGACATTTGTTTCATTAACGTCTACTGAATAGCACCAGTTCATTGCATGATTCATACATTTCATACATTTGCATCCTGAATGTCAAACTACTTAAATATATTTATTTAATTTCAGCTATTTTTTAAATTTAAAAAAAAAACATTTTTATTGTTTCTCTGGTACACAGCATGAAGTTTTGCAGCTCAGCGTGCATTTTATTGATTGTTTTGCTCGCCGTGTGAAATTACGCCCGCACGCGAAATATTAACTGATTGTGAGACACTTTAAAATCAAATCTTCAAAGACAAGAAGAGAATGGGTTGTCAGGCGAGTGCAAAACAGTAGCAAGTATGAAAAATACATACAGTATATTCTGTACATACAATTAATCCAGAACCAATGAATTGAATTAAGAAAAATGCTTACCAATGATAAGTTATCATTACCGGTTTTTGAATTTTGCTTAATATGGCTAAAGAATGCCTGAATAGACTGCGGGTGTAATTTCTTTTGTTCGCGATTCTTAGGTGATGCCTATATCGAGTTTTTGTAAATATGCAGTTTGTAGAGCAT
>JAHZMX010004960.1:0-11421 GCA_027743895.1 Seira musarum
ACTAATTTGATTTATATTATCTCCTATTACACAAGAGATTGTTATGGATCATTGTTAATTAGAACAAAAATCATTTCACAGATACAAACTTATTTTAAATTCATTGTTTGAAACCGGTAACACCTTAACGATATTTATTTTTCTTTCACTATACAAATGATGTTAAGATACTGAATAATAGTCTAGCTGCCATTTGAAATTGTTTTTACTAATTATCAATGCTTTTAACGAGTATAACATCATGATTCATCCAGCTTTGTGGATTCAATTTAGCATTTCTAACTACGCTGTACCTGAATTTAATAATACTCTTTCTCCACCACATATGAAGCATTGGAATACACACAAAAAGTGTTGCGAGAATGTACATAAAAATAAAAAGCATAAGCAGAGGAACAAGTTTCCTGTAATTTATTGAATCATTTTGCTTAACGAGTTTGTTTGGAGATTCATCAGTAAGTGGATATTTATACTCAAGCCTTTCTGCCCACTCCACCCGATCTAAAATATTCGCTTCAATCCCACTTTCACGAATTCGTAACAAAGTTTTTCCTAACCAGTAACTATTTATTGTATATATACGATAGAACAATGGCGATTCGTTAACAACTTCTGGGACCTGACTACAAGTCACATTTATTTTTAGCTCATCCCGGACTACATCCATAATGGCGAGTCTAGCTAAATTAGCACCCGCTTGTGGCCAAAAATATGCATATTTGCCTGGTTTCATAATATTTTTGCTAATCCCACCAATGTTGTCTCCTTTTGGAACGACATAAAAGCTGGAGTTATAGACATCCGAAAGATTTCTAATTTTAAAAGATTGTAGCAAACTCTTAGGAACTTTCGTATACAGAATTTTATAACCATTTTCAATCAATTCTCTCAAAGATTGAAAAACAATTGGAGACTCTGGTACTGCAAGAATACTAGTAAGATTATTACCGTACAAATTTCCCATGTAGGCGGAGATAACACAGAAATAAAAAAGAACTAACTTGAATTTTCGTGAAAGCTTCGTTTCAACAAATTGGCCAACAATTATGTCAAAAAGAATTAACAAAACGTGACACGCATAACTTCCGCTTCCAATTATAATTATCACAGCTACAAAAATAATTAGTACGAAACAAGCTAACCAAATCATTCCTGGAAAAGATGTAATCCAAATTGAACTTAATCCTTGCTTTTCCTTTATAATCTGTTTGTCACAGTGCCCGAAAGAAGTTGACGTGATGCCTTGAAAATAAAGAGAATGTCTCATTGTCATTTGAAAGTAATAGTAATCGGCTGAAACGGAGATATGCGTGTAAATAAACTGCTTGTTTAATGATGGTTTGAATTTATTGAATTCTCTTCCAGTTTTCTGGAACCTTTGCATGCTCATATTATGCACTTGTGTAAAATATCTTGTAACTAGCATATCCGCACTGCACTGGAATATATCCAGTGATCGTTCTCGAATCAAACGATCGCACCAATATTTGTTTGGATCGATCATTGAGAATGAAGTGCTAACAAATACTTTCAAGTTAATATTCCCTCCGTTCCTGAACATTTTCTTATGAAAGTGGAGAGGGTATTTTAGAATAGCAAAATCAGGTTGCACACCATTATTGTATCCGCTACGAATAAGCGAGAGTGTAAGTTTTTTATCATAACTAAACACAATTTTTGATGCTGCCATGTATTTTATTCTTTTATAGAAGTTACTACCAAATTTGTTTTTTGTTTTGTGGTTGAATGGTATAGAGATTGTTATTAAATTTCTCGGACTCAATGACGCGAAACAAAACTCGAACATTGAATTTTCCAAACTCCATTTTGTCCTTGGTCCGAGAAGAATTGTATGTGGCTTGCTGAATCTTGTTTTGTTGCAAATAAATTCTTTCTCAAAACCATAATCTTCATTCAAGATTATGCGTGAAACTGACGCTGAGTAGAATGGATTGTTTGTGTAGTTAATGTACGAATGAAGTATAAGGAAATAATTGTCCGTTTCGACCATTACGTTTTCCACAAGGTATTGCAGAGATAAGGTTGATGTTAGCTCCCAGGATTCAGGCGAATATTCTTCGGTTCCTACCATCCGGAAAGTCAGAAACAGTAATACTGCATAAGTGTAGACAAGATCTTTTTCAGATGGAATCATTATTTTTGACATATTGTCCACAATACTCTAACACGTAAAAGTTCGCAAAGATTTCGGATTTGTTGATTCTCAAACGCAGAGTATACTTAAAAAATGAAGTAAAGGTGCTCAACTCAAATGTAAGCAAAATATCGCTACCTATTGTCCAAAAGCTGGATTTTGCATGAAATATGAACCTGAAAGCTTAATTTTTGTTAGGCACACAACTTCTGCTTTGTTTCGCTTTGGTGCCGAGTCACTTTGTCACGAGATATGTACTCAGTAATTTATTTTCCAACGGTTTGTTATTACGTATGCATATTACACCACCAGTCTATGCATAACATAAATTCACTAAAATCTAGAGATAACGCCTAAGTAAGCCAGTTTGTTCATTTTGAGTTGAAATCATGAAGCACTTTTTTCTCTTCCGCAAATGCGGCTGAATTTTGGCAATGGTATTCAAACATGGCAACTAAAATGTGTTCGAAGGCTTGCATTAGTTTAAAATATAATTTTAAAATATACTGCTAAATAAACTTACAAAACTAATAAGTTGCAAGACTATGGGTCCTATGCGCAAATATTTTGGGGTTAACTAAGCACTTTTTGACAACGCTTATTCATGTAATTTTGAAAATTCCAGAGAATTTTTTTTTGATTTTCGTTCATGCTAAATTGCCACTTAAATCGTCGTTGAATTTTTTTTAACGTAATTGTGCTTTGCCTATTTCCGCTTTTGTCCACCATTTAACTATGCCACGTTCGTTATCTTACTATAATATCTGTCACGAAATCAATTATCGGCCTTAATTTTCTTTGCAATTAAAAAATTTTTCGATTAAAAAGCCATCATTTGACACGCAAAATACCTGGTAAAACTTTCCACAGCTTTGAATGTAAGGTAAAATAAACAGGTCTATCGCAAAGTTTCCACTAATCATGAACGTGTTGGCGCGGAGAGCTTGACTATAATTGCTCAAGTGAGATATTTTTTTAACGCCTCGGAAATTAAACCACCGCTCCAATTTTTACACAAAAGGTTTTATGTTCTTGCAAAACCTGTTTTGACACGGCAACAAAATTTCGATTCAGGACTGGCTACGCCCAAAGCTAGAGATAAACCACCGCTCCAATTTTTACACAAAAGGTTTTATGTTCTTGCAAAACATGTTTTGACACGGCAACAAAATTTCGATTCAGGACTGGCTACGCCCAAAGCTAGAGATACCAACAATAAACTATTTGAACCAAAAATTGATTTTTGAATGCCATGAAACCGGACTCGATTTGTTAAGCTGAGGCAAATAAGGTTAAGGTGAACGCACGTGATGTAATTATTACTCTTAGTTATTGTTCCTTTTGCCACTTTTACACATCCATTTATTTTCGGACTGCAAAATATTAAGAGTTATTTTGCTTTGGTCTATAATTTATACAGCGGTACTTTTCAAATTTATATTTATTGGAACGGGTAAAAGCACTTATTTACTCATGCGTACGTCTATGGATGCAGCAGATTCAATTTACTAAATTAAAAAACCACTGATGAGTGGTAAGGCGGTACATAATTTTTTCAAATATTTTTAAAACATTTGATGAAAAACAAGTAAGGTGGGTTTAACTTCCGACAAAACTTATGGAGTAAATATTTAAGCGTTTTATAGACACCTAAAAAAATATATTCGGTTGTAGCTTCTTATCATTCCGGATGTTAATTATTATCGAAAATCGATCACATAAACCGTCGCATAATTTTTAGTAAAAAATGAGAATTGAGCCACTAATTTAATAATTTTTTATTGAATCAGCTTAAACTGGGTGTGATGTACCTTAAAATAATCATAATATGGCAAAACTAAAACGTTGAGTTGAGATAACCAAGCAGGAATACAGCTGCTTATTGCTGTGCCGTCGTCGTCACGTCGAAAAAGTAAAGCCGAGCTCAACTTCGTCGTCACGGCAAAAAGGGAAGGTATCATGCTAGCCCAAAAAGTATCGCGAAGGTGCCACAACGTGAACAGAACAGGAAAAGAAGTATGAGCGTCTTTCGGGTCACGTTGCCGTGGCGATTGCGTCCTTTTTCAAGAGTATGACATTCATATCATGCATCACTGAATCAAAAGAAATAGCATTAAACTTTTTTTTTAAAGGCTAATACTACTCATGACTTTAGAACGTCATAACGTCATAAAAGCAGCTCTGCATCTTTCGGCAATTTTATATCAGTTCCATTCCGTGCTTAAGTTTTATTTCGCATTGGGCAGTTCAGTATTTGGATTTTGCATTGATTCCTAAATGTACATTATGTCTCATATAACAATGGTTAAGCCTTCCACGCTTAGCTGCTATGTGAAGTTTGATCCTGACGGATGCGTCCTTTATGTGTTCCCCCTGGTTTTGGATTGTGTAGTGTTAAGTTTTAAAGTCGAGTTCTAATTTTAAAAAAGCCTTAAAAGAAAACCACAGAGTAGCAAAGCGGAGCCCACCAATACAATAGAAATGTGATAAATAAGCTGTTCGAGATTGAACCGGTTTGGACGAGTTTCATCTGCTTTTCAGATTTTTTCTTCTTTTCATTACTCTTTCATTAGAAAAAGCCTTTTCTGTAATCCATCTGGCCCGTAGGTAAGCAAGCTTTACAAAAATGTTGTAATTACGAATATGAGGCTACGTCAGCTTACATTTAGTATTTAAGCCCTGTAATCACTGCCAAAGGCTGTTTAACATGTTCCACTTGCTCAGAAACGAGCCGAAGTACCTTAAATTTTTGCTTGTGAACAAACAAAACATGTTAAACATTGCAGGGTTGTGTTTGTGATGTTTCAAATAAAAAAAGTGTCAGCTAACAAAGTTCCAAGCCATGAACAAAATTATGTACAATGCCGTATGGAATCATAGTAAAAAATACTCAAGAACATTTTTGTAAATTAATTCTAAATTAATTCTAACGCCATGCGCTGGTAATTTGAAATAAATAATAAGCGTAATACGTTTTATTTCGATTACTGAATTACTAGCTCTGGTTAAGCTGAGGGTCTAAATTTTCGAACAATAATATGAACAAATGAGTGCTTGGCAAAATTCATTGAAATCCATGCTGCCCGTATACCATAGGTCATTTTTCCGCTTTAATTCTAGTGATAAAAAAATATTCCGTCTTTTAATATAAACACGTCTGATAAAATCAGAAACATAAGGTTCATTCGTTGAGCTAGTACAAGGAAAATGAATACTGAAACAAACCGTCACATATGCTAGTCATAAGCAATAAAGCTGTTAAATAGCGATAACGACGTAGCTCGAAGGGTTAACAGCGAAGAGTTGTCCAAGAATACTGGTTTAATGTCTGTTTAGTTCCGTAGGCTGTCAACGAAAATAGATCCTTGCAATTAAACCAACGATTTGTGTGTAAGAAGGTCATTTTAATATGCTTGCATTAAAAAAGCCTGAAGAGATCTGTCGAATGAGATAATGTACGCCACAATTTAGCCATCAGCGGCCGTTGAAGGTTAAAAAGTTAAAAAAATTAGAATAGCAATTATGCTCAGCATTTCAAGGGCTTTCGAAAGAGCTATCACCAGCCATATGTTGCTATAAAAAAAATTTCCAACGGCTTTCTGCCATCACGGTTAAACAATTTCCAAATTTAAAGTAAAAGCCTTGCTCAGTTTTTCGAGCGCTTTCAGATGAGCTCTTAATAACCATGTGTATTTTGCAAAAAATGCAACCTTTGACGAAGCCGTTATTTTTTTTACCAAATTTGCCGAAAAGTAAAAGGTGTCTACAGGAAAACATTAACCTTTAGTGTGAAATTAAGGCCAGTCGGTGACCTCTTTCGAACGTTATTATCTTCATGAACACACAGTCAGATGGATAATCCAGTTGGAATCGATACTCCGCTTATGACTTCAGCTACGTAATTAAATGAATAAACCAATTGTAGTGCTAGTATTGCCTTTCCTAATCTGGATCTACTGCGTGGTATAGACTTTTAATAACTAAAGTACCCTGGGTAGTTATGTAGCTAATTTTTTTCGTATAATTCCGAAAACGATTGCAGGTTATAATAAATCATCTTCTGTGTTTTCAAATAGCATTGGCAAATTAACTGCAGAAATACGGTTTTAAAATATGCAAAGTGAAAATTTTTTCGTCGAATATTTTTTGTAAGGGTTTTAAACCTTCACTGCAGCTTTAAATGCGCAGTTGTAAAAGCTTCAATGGTTGATTTAAATGCTCACTGCGTACATCATATTTCTTCAACTTACTTAATTTCCTGGTTAAGCCGAAACCACAGCGGCTATCCAGACCTACAAAGGACGTAAGAAACTAGTCGCCTGATAATTCTCACTCACGCTCTAATTCTTTCATGGCCGGTGAAATTAAACAAAAAAGGTCGGATTTGATCCGGCTATTACTGGTTTTGACAGACTACCTACAGCATTGCCGTTCTAGACATTCAATAAAACATTTAAAATAACCGGAGGTGGAGCTACAAGTTATTTTTAAATTTATAAACAATGAATTACGTTGATACTTAAGTACCTAGCTTTTTTTTCCATTTTTTTAAAATAAGGTATGTGCTAATGTAATGTGGATAGTAAAAAAATTAGTCTGTCGCTCGCAGGTACGCGAAACTTTCGGATCGTATAAAAGCGCTCGACAAACTTAATAAGGAACTCAAAACGTGATCAGTCGACGATCTAGCTTACTCACTCAATATAAGTTGATAGCCATTTTTTGTTCACTTTAAATTTTAAATAAGTTTAAATATTTTTATAATTTTTTTGTTTGGTTAGTAACAACCACTTCAACTCAAAGGTAAGACAGTAAAAATCTATCAGTATCAACTAATTCTTGATTCTTACAATTAAAATAATCAGTAAACGTTTGTTTTGTAGAAAATGCGTGTTTCCTTGATTTTGTGCATCGTCGTTCTGACTGTTGTCGACAAACATATAACTGATGGACAATTAGTTAACGTATGTTTACTCCTTAATAGATTTAAAAGTATTTCTAATCAAAATCAATAAATTTTATCCAGAAATATTTGTTCCATTCTAGCTACCCGTATGCCAAATTGGTATTGATGCTTGCAACTTAATATGCGGTTTGAACACGCAAAAGGACAAAGACGGTCACGACTTGAAATCTGGATAAATAAATTTCATTCAGAAATATTTGTTCCATTCTAGCTACCCGTATGCCAAATTGGTATTGATGCTTGCAACTTAATATGCGGTTTGAACACGCAAAAGGACAAAGACGGTCACGACTTGAAATCTGGATGCTGCGACACCAGCAGGGGCACGAAGAACTGCTATTGTTGTCCCTACAATGATGCTAATAATTGCGTTGCATACGGTGGAAAATCTTACTGTCAATGTGTAGCCGTTGGATTCAGCACGTACAATGCTCAAGCCTGCACTTCCAAAACGTTTGCTGATATTTTTCTTTGAATTTAACTATGTACTCAAACTCTTAATTAAATTCTATATATAATATAATATTTTTCATTATGTTCATATTTCTTCTACGAAATTGTATTCAAAAAGTAGAATATAAAATTCGGAACTTGGTGTTCACAGGCACTACACAATCAGTAAAATATATATTATAAGTTTTTGATACTCATCATACAAGTTCTAGTACTTTCGTTGACAGCGTTAGACCAAATTGGACTTATTTTTTTTTGAGTAAATGAGATAAATACAATTGAAACTTCCTTTTGTGAATCTGTAATATGTATACCGGAAATATTTGTATCTCATGCACGTACAATACTTTAATGCCGACACTGGCAATCATTCTTAAAAGTAACCTGTTACTACGTCTAATCCAACTTCTCAACGTATTCAGTCGAAATATACCAATATGACTAGACTAAAAGCGACAGTTTCACTCGTCTGGCGGACTGAACTCTCCTAGAATTTTAAAATTCAAAAAGATTTTTCCACATGCAATGAGTATTGCTATAGGAAACCCGTGTAACCTCACTACGATAAGAAATGCTGACAATGTTCTGCTGTGAAAAACCTTTAAACAGCTTACATTTGCCTACATTGTTAGTTATTACATCGCACATTTAATTCAAAAAGATTTATCCACATGCAATGAGTATTGCTATAGGAAACCCGTGTAACCTCACTACGATAAGAAATGCTGACAATGTTCTGCTGTGAAAAACCTTTAAACAGCTTACATTTGCCTACATTGTTAGTTTTTACATCGCACTGTTTATTTTTCACCGTGGCCAGTGTGCAGAGGCATTTAATGACTTTCAGCATTGCATTAAAAACAAATCTTTTTTAACTTTAAAATTCCAGATGGCATCAGACGGCCAAATGAGTGTCAAGATCGTTTTTAGCGTAGTCAAATTGATATATTCCGACTGATTGCGTTAAGAATTTCAATTAGCCGTTTTACAAGGCTACTTGTTGAGCCAGCAATTATTGAGTCCGTCGTTTGCATTGAATGAAAAACAAATTTAGGTACAAGAAAAGCCAGAAAGCAAAGCCAGAATGGGAGTACGGGTAAAACCTTCAGCTGTCCATACACACGGTATTGTGATTACTTACTTAAAACAAACGGTTATTTATTGGTTTTTAATACCTAATAATATTTACTAATTGAAGATATGGTACAAAACAATATCGAATTGACCGTGGTTTTCACGGACTAAACGTTTCAACCAAATGCTTGTTACTAAAAGTAATCAAAATATATGATAGGAAGAAAGCAAAAAATATCATTTTAGCCAGTTTTGTCGTACTCGCAGTTGCTAAAGGCATTTCTTATGTTTCTACTCATTTTAAATATTGCATTAAAAAATAATTAGCAACGTATTTTTGTAAGGTATTGCATTCAGTTTAAAGGCCAGATTCCTGTGATCATTTCTCATACTTCCAAATGTTGATTTAACCACTTCTGTCAGTTTTTAAGGCCATGAAAGACGGACAACACGGTTTTCATGTTTCCGAACGCAAATAATTTTCAAACGCGTGAATAATAGACAAAAACTTCTACGTTTTTACACTAACACAATCATTTATACCCATACCATGGACTACATGAGCAAAACTAATAAGATAGAGGCTATTTAGAAGCAGGAACCAAGATTTGTCGTGTCATGGAGAATGTTCAAACCGGATGTAGTCATGAAAGGGATTAATTTTACGATCCACATTAAATTACTGACTCCAGCTAAGTTCCATAAAAGTTTCACCGTTTTCTGGTGTGTATTATACAACATTCTGCCTATTAGTAAATCCTTAAATTCGTCTGTTAAAATTTGATTTTCATAAAATTTTCAAATTTTTAGTCTCTTATACCCTTTTAAAAAGGAGGTCGCGCTTTAAGTGCAAGCAATGTGTCACGTGACAACCGTATCTATGAAAGAAGTCCCTGTCAAGTTACCTCTTAAAACTTCTTTTAAAAATGACGCCTTTAAGTGCATAAAAACAGGATGAAATTTAAAGTCCAATGTCGATTTTCATTAAATCTGGAATCGTGTAAATGTAGGGTGGGTCATCGTACGCGCTATAATTAACTTCCAACTACGGAAAATGACAAAACAATATATGTAGAAGCATTTACAGTTTCTGGCGAACAAAATAAGCATGTGATCACCTCAAAATTACAAAATATGAAAGTTTTTAGATGAAAATACGATGGGTAGAAACATTGTAAATATCCTGGGTATGGTTTGATTTTTATCAGCGAGAGAGACAAAGTGTTTTTTTTATAAAACATGCCCGAAAACACGTACCCAGGATGTTGCCTTATCGTAGAACATGGATTTTTTAAGAGATTCCATTTCTCTGTACAGAACACGCATTATTTGTACGCTTAAGTAAATTCAGTTACCATTCAGCTATAGCAATAGTAGAGCTGCAATTTTCTCTCGTAGTGCATAAGCGAAGTACATACAGAATATTTTTTACATATTTTAGCACCCGTTAGCAGCAGTAATAGTCACTAGTTAGCACAGTTTTAACGAATATCCCATCAAGAGTCATCCAGCTTTGTGAATGCAATTCAGCATATCTAACAACGCTGTAGCCATAAAGACGAATACTCCTCTTCCACCAGATTTAAAGCATTAGAATACACGCAAAAAAAATGTATGTAGACAAAAAGAGCATACTAAGCAGAGGAAAAAGCTTCGAGTGATTTATGGAATAATATTGCTTAACGAGTTTGTTCCGGGATTCATCGAAAAGCGGATACTCAAGTACAAACTATTCAGCCTACTCTGCTTGATCTAAAATATAGGCTTCTACCCCACTTTCACGTATTCATAACAAAGTTTTTCTGAGCCAGTATCAAGCACCTTGAAAGCGAAGTTCAATTCTGTCCTGGTTTTCCCGGATAAATACGATTATTTCCATGTTGGGGGCCAAAACAATTAGCAAAAACGAGAAATTATAATTTTTTTCTACAACAAACAATTTATTTTGTTTCTAAACCATTATAGTTTCACTAAATAATAGCCAAAGTAATTTTCTCGTAAACACGTGGATTTCTAAATGGCACAAAAATTGCAAAAATATTTTTGTTTAAAAGTCTGAATTTATTTTTCAAACTTATTCCTCAAAAGCATTAAGAAGAATAAATGTTCAACGAACATGGTTTTTCAGCACATTTTTTAAACTTCAAACGACTCTTACGATTAAGCTAGCGAAGAGAGTAATATAGGAATATTTACTAACATCATTTCAGAATATACTTTACTAAGATAAGTTCGGTTAAAATGTCGTAAAAACAAAAGTCATGGCAGACATAGCTTGTACTAGTGGTATTATGTCCGCAAAAACAAAATCACATTGTGTGGCAGCAATGACACTACATCAAAAACTCTACCATCGCTTCCGCATTAGATGTATTCTAAAATGGGACGAGAAAACTGAAGCTGTGCATTCAAATGCGATGAAATCGCAATTCTATTTCATATGGTATTTTCACATGACAATCATCAACTTTCTAATTGGACTCGCATCCTGCGCTACTGTTGCCTATAAACATCGGTCAAACAATCCCGCGTTAGCCATCTTCAGTTTTGCAATAGGAGTAACCGAAACCCTTGCATGTGGTTTTGCTGGTTGGATTCTGGAATGTGGGGTGAAAGACCTTGATTTATGCTGTTGCATTTAGAAATGCGAAAGCATCATCCAATTTTTTGAGTTTTGATGCTGTTGCATTAAAAAAAGCAACAGCATCCACCTAAAATGCAACAGCATGGTGTTGAAATGCAACAGCATGAGGCGAGAACCCCGCAGCATGAA
>JAHZMX010004961.1:0-18305 GCA_027743895.1 Seira musarum
TTGACTTTATCAGGGTAGCAATTGGGTTTTAGGTTATTCGTGGGTATTATTAAAATATTTTGACTTTATCAGGATAGCAATTGGGTTTTAGATTGTTCGTGGGTATTATTAAAATATTTTGACTTTATCAGGGTAGCAATTGGGTTTTAGGTTATTCGTGGGTATTATTAAAATATTTTGACTTTATCAGGATAGCAATTGGGTTTTAGATTATTCGTGGGTATTATTAAAATATTTTGACTTTATCAGGGTAGCAATTGGGTTTTAGGTTATTCGTGGGTATTATTAAAATATTTTGACTTTATCAAAATAGCAATTGGGTTTTAGGTTATTCGTGGGTATTATTAAAATATTTCAACTTTATCAAAATAGTAATTGGGTTTTAGATTGTTCGTGGGTATTATTAAAATATTTTAACTTTATCAGGGTAGCAATGGGGTTTTAGGTTATTCGTGGGTATTATTAAAATATTTCAACTTTATCAAAATAGCAATTGGGTTTTAGATTGTTCGTGGGTATTATTAAAATATTTTAACAATATCAGGGTAGAACTTGGGTTTTAGATTATTCGTGGGTATTATTAAAATATTTAGCTTTATCAGGATAGAAATTGGGTTTTAGATTGTTTGTGGTATTATTAAAATATTTCAACTTTAACAGGGTAGTAATTGGGTTTTAGATTATTCGTGGGTATTATTAAAATATTTTAACTTTTTCGGAGTGGCAATTGGGTTTTAGATTATTGGTGGGCATAATTATGATATTTTTGGTTTGTCATTGCATGAACTCTAGTTGGTCATAATCGGGATATTTTTAGTTTTCTAGGGAATGACTTGGGCTCTACGTTCTATGTGAGCATTACTGAGTAAAACTGCAATATGAAAGTGTGATACTGATACTTATTATATTTGCCTTTAAATAGGATTTAGTAGCGGGCACTAACGAACCTGAACAGAACAGTAGCGATAATGATCGAGATGCATTACTGCAAGTAAGAAAATACCAAGTAAAACATAATCAACGTCTTTCCAATGAATTTGAAATTTACATGAATAATTTGTTAACAAATTTTAGAGAGATAGTCAAGGAGCTCGAGATAATGTTAGTCAGCAAGAACAGGTTCAGGGGGATAACTTAAGCCCAGCTTCCATGGCAGCCAAGCCCACAAACCGTACGTTGCGGGCAGAGGTATTTCAACTACCAACTACAAACAATAAATCGTATGTTGTAGAATAAATCAAGATGAATAAACATTTACTTTACATATAGGCAAACATACCTCACTCATGTCCCACCGTCAAGTCCTGCGATGAAAAAATATTTCTCCCAAACATTGATACCGTACGATTTAGTGAAGGCAGATGCATTGTTTGCAAGTCACGTGAAGGACGACACCATATTCCAAAAACCGCTCTAAAGAAGCTGTGGACTTCTGAAGAAATATTTTTGCCCAACACAGCTCGCGCTTGTCCCGAACATTTCCAAGATGGAGTATTTGATGAGGAGAGCACAACAAACATTAGTGCCAGAGCATTGACAGGCGCATACCTTACTGCAATGCAGATAGAAGATTTAATGGCTTCTCTTCGACAAACACGTTCCACTGCTCTTGTCGATGTCGATTCTCCCGCTCTTTCGAACTTGGACTTTCATCTTCTTTTTGGGATTGGAAGAGATGACTTTAATGATTTGTTCTCTTACATATCGCCCTATCTTCGAGATACAGCTCACAGAACAGCCCGGAATTCTTTAGCCATATTTCTAGCAAAAATGCGACTGGCAGTTTCTCAGAAGGTGCTTTCCTTTATGTTTGGGGTGGGAACACAACGAAAAGTGAGTCAAATTATTGCTCGCGTCTCGTATTTACTCGAGAAATATTTTACTTCTAAACATTTGGGTTTCGATCACATCACACGGGAGGAGGCCATCCAGCATCATGGATCCAAGTATGTTTCCGAGCTGTACAATCTCAAAGAAGATGTATTAGTTGTCTACATAGATGGTACCTACATATACGTTCAAAAATCTTCAGACCATAAACTGCAAAAGGAACTGCACAGTCAGCACAAGCACCGGGCTTTAGTGAAAACAATGATGGTGGTCTTACCGTCCGGTTACATTTTAGATGCTTATGGACTCTACAAAGCTAATAACAACGATGCTGTAATATTTGGAGACATGATAGACAAGGGTGTAGTACAGACCATGATGAAGCCAGGAGATCAAGTGGTGTGCGATCGCGGGTTCCGCGACGCAAAACAGAAAATGGACCAGTTGGGACTTATTACTCTAATGCCATCGCTATTGAAGAAAGGCCAAAACCAGTTTACTGAAGACGAGTGCAACTCAACAAGGAAGGTAACCATGACTCGTTGGGTTGTCGAATCTGCTAATGGTCGACTAAAAACGTTTCGATTCTTTGATGTTATCGTCCCCAATCACTATTACGTTCAAGATGCTCAGAAGAAACTTGGTCGCTACCTTCGTTTTTGCTGTGCTTTGATTAATAAGTATTTTCCACCGCTTTTTCAAGATTCAGCAAAACACATCACTATACTGGATTTGGTAAAGCAGCACAAACCTCAGAGTGAGACTCTGCAAGAAGAGGTACTTCCTTATGAGAAAAAACGCACTATGTGGTTGAAAGCAACGGAAGACATGGTTCCTGATTTCCCAAAGTTGACATCAGAGGAAATGTTTCGATACACGCTTGGTTCCTACCAAACCAGCAATGCCAAAAACTACGCTACACAACATGTGTTGTCGGAAGGTTCGTTCACCATTCTGGTTCATAAAGAAAAACCAGGTTTGTTGAAGGTTAAACTGGCTTCTCGATTCCATAGCGGCCAACATCATGTCATGTGGATTGAGTACAATGTCGCAGAAGTATTGAGATATTTCTGCAAATGTAAAGTGGGAACTCGTAGTTTGGGTTGTTGTTCTCATGTAGCCACGGTGATATGGTACTTCGGACACCGTAGACATCAGCAACCGTCGTTCATTCCAAAGCAGTTAGGTCTTGACATATTAGATGCCAGTGACAAAATGTATAAGAAGTCAAAGGATAACAAGACATCAAATTCCAAACAATTGTCCACGAACAATGCACAAAGTAAAATAGTGGTGGAAGATGACATTGAAACAGTGGTGAGTAGCAGTGTATCAAGTTTGGGTGACATTGCTAATCTTATGGATTTTGAGGACGAGATGGAAAATATCGAACTAAGTTCTCAATGCAACGAGCCATTAAATAAAAAGCGTAAAACAGATTGTGCGATCGTTACAACAACCCAGAACCCCTCCATTTCAAGACCTGAGGTGGATGCTCTCATTAGGGATTTTTTTCAGAGTCACACTCAACATTCATAGAAAATTTTGCCAACATACGTACAGATAAATTTTTGCGTTTAATTGAAGATGATATTAAGAAATTAAAAAATATACAGTTCTTTGTCCGTTGATTTACGATCTAGTTATTTAGTAAAAAATATGAATCTGATGAGTAAGTAAAGAAATCAAAGTTTTAAATGAATTGGCTCAGCGTTTCAATTTTTTGACAATGTCAGATTAGAGCACTTAATCGCATTGTTTCCGTTAAAAATTACTTGGATTGTCGGTTCAGTTTTTGGACCTCGTTTCTATATTGGTTGTCATTAATCCGAAACATCAGCGTTTTATATCCACAATCATTTGTGATGTGAACTCTCACTTTTGTTGTGGTTTGTAACATGGCTTGTTGCGTGGGCTTACTTCATTTCCAGAAAGCGTCTCTGCTCTAGTTAAACTAGCAAACCTAGCTACGATCTCACAGTCATTCTCTCCTAGATGGGAGTATCCATGCTAGATTTGCTCTTACTGTCTGCCTCCTGGATGAACTAGAAAAACCGGCTAAGTATCACCGTCGCTATTTGTTGATTGAGCTGTTGGTAGAACTAGCTAGCTCAGACTGGCTTACACAGTCTTTCTCTTCTTTTTAATCTAGCAAGACCAGCTCCAATCATACCTTTTCACCTAAATGAACTGGTCATTCCGTCGCTACTATTACTTTTTTCCTCCAAGATGAACTGACTAGATTAGCTCCGGTCGCATAAGATCTCCCCTTATTGAAACCATCTTACCTAGTTCTGATCCCCCTGTTTCTCATTAGTGGGCGAACCAACCAACTCTGCTCCGGTCGCATCGTTAACTATCTCTAGCGTGCGAGCTAAATTGTATACGGTCTTACAGTTTATTACTCTTAAGTAAACTAGCAAGACCAGTTCGGTCTGTTAGTCTCTCCGTCTTAGATGAACTGACATGGCCTGCTCCGGTCTCATAGTTTCTCTCCTACATGAACAAGGCAGACCTGCTCCGGTCTCCACGTCTTTCTCCCTTTTTGGAACTAGCCAGGCTAGCTCCGGTCTCACCGTCTCTTATGATAAATGAACTAGGCATACCAACTCCGGTATCACCGTCTCTCTAGCAATCCCAGCTATCAGGAGTCTCTCTCTCCAACATAAAATACGCAGACTAGTTTATGTCTCAATGTTTTTGTCTTCTACATAAACTAGACAGGCCAGTTTCGGTCTCATCGTTTCTTTCTCCCAGATGAACTAAGCAGATTAGCAGACTTTCCTAGGTGAATCAGGCAGGATAGCTTAGGTTACACTAACTCATTTCTAGGTGTAATGGAAAAGCAAGGACTCATCATCTTTTTCTTTTATATGAAGCAGCCTGATCAGTTTGTCTGTCACTATCGTTCTTTTAAGTGAACTTGCCATTACAGCTCCTGTCTATCTCCCAGATGAACTACCTAGTTTTGCTTCGGTCACACAGTGTCTCTCATCTATGTCAACTAGCCAGACCAGTGATTTGAATTTTACCAGAATTTGTACATAGTAATAATACGCTTTTCATTTTACTAAAATCTAAATTTACGCAGTGAATTATATAAAGAACTGACTTCAGTAATATTTGGTATAAAATTCTAGCAGAAACTGTAGTAGTTTATATAACGTTTAAGTTTTTAGCAGAAACTATCAGCTGATATAACGTTTAAACATGAACAAGAACCTGTATTAGTTGATTTACCGTTTTAAATTCTAGCCAAAACTAGTAGTTACTCTGAAGTTTAAAATTCTACCAGAAACTGTATCAGTTGATATAACGTTTAAAATTCTACCAGAAACTGTATCAGTTGATATGTTTAAAATTCTACCAGAAACTGTATCAGTTGATATAACGTTTAAAATTCTACCAGAAACTGTATTAGTTAATATAACGTTTAAAATTCTACCAAAAACTTTAACAGTTGATATCACATTTAAAATTCTACCAGAAACTGTATTTGTTAATCTGACGTTTAAAATTCTACCAGAAACTGTATCAGTTGATATAACGTTTAAAATTCTACCAGAAACTGTATCAGTTGATATAACGTTTAAAATTCTACCAGAAACTGTATTTGTTAATCTGAAGTTTAAAATTCTACCAGAAACTGCATTTGTTAATCTGACGTTTAAAATTCTATCAGAAACTGCATTAAGTAATATTAATTTTTAAATTCGGCTTAAAGCTCTAATATGCAATGTAATGTTTCGAATTCTGCCAGAAACTTTGCCCATTGCATTGTAATTATTATTTATTGAATTTAATTATTTCTCCTTTTATAGGTAAACATCACCAGAAGAGAGTATTTGCATTGCGTGTACATAATTCCACGGAAGAGTGTTCGCTTTCGTATTGGAAGAAATGTAATGTTTACTTGGAGGAGCCATTATAGAGAAAATAGAAGATTGGATGTTATGAAAAACAGATTCAAACTAGCTATTAAAAAGAAAATGAGCGGAACTCCATTACTCCAGGAGGAACCATACAAAGTTGCTTTGGATGGTTTAATAAACGGACGCAATACAAAGATAAAGCAAATGCATAAAAACTCTGGTGCAAAAAATCGGTCTATTTTTTCGCGTGGTAAAATTATGGCGCAGAAAAATTGTAACATAGAGTTATATTATCCAGTATTTAAAATTAATGACATTCTTCGCAAGATGGAGTTTCCTCCTTTTGGGCAAAATCAGAACGTCCAATGAAATTAAAAATCATTGAAAATTAAATACGTAAATATTAACTTTGTAACGCATTTTTTCACATTTAGTCAAAAATTAATTTAATCTTGGCATCTGACAAAAAGCTCACATCAGATTTGTAATCTGTGGTCAGATTGTGGTCACTTGTTATGCATTAAAATTAAAAATCGCCTGTAACATCGCTTTGAAATGGAATATTGCATTTCGTGGTCATTATGAAATGTCCCACATCATTTGTGGACTTTTTAGTTACCGTTTCCATACGTACATAATCGAAATACACTTTTCCATTGGCCTGGAAATGCGTTGCTAAAGTACCATAATTTCAAATGTAATCAAATACAAAAATGGCCTGAGAATGCATGGTTACAGTCTATCCTCCTTTTACCTTGAGCCTGGCAGCCCACGCACGCACGACTTTATTACATGGGAATCATATAAATACTACGACAACCAAGCAAGCCTGAAGAGATACTGGAAGTCCAAAAAAAATTCCGTCACAAATGGCTTCCGAGGCTATAAACTATTGTACTCAAGTACCTTGCGTAACGCTTCGTTCTTTTAAGCATTTCAGGACTTTTACCTTCCACCTACAAACGCTCTACGAAAAATTGAGAAGCAGCTTTATTCTTCTTTAGAGTACAAATACATAGTTCAAAGCCCCTTTTTCCAGCAGATCAAATTTTACCTTGAGCCTGGCAGCCCACGCACGCACGACTTTATTACATGGGGATCATATAAATACTACGACAAGCAAGCCTGAAGAGATACTGGAAGTCCAAAAAAAAATTCCGTCACAAATGGCTTCCGAGGCTATAAACTATTGTACTCAAGTACCTTGCGTAACGCTTCGTTCTTTTAAGCATTTCAGGATGCTAAGGTGGAACTCATTACTCTTGGTTAGCTTCAACTTTGGTGGATATTTTGCTGGTTAGCGTGTCTTACTTGGCTTCCAGGGAGATGGTCAAAGTGTGTATTCCACAGATGAATTCAAATGGCGACCAAAGCAGAAATTGAAAGTTTGCAGAGGTACTTGATTTGGTATAATAAAAATTTTGTGTGAATTGCTACTCACATGAAAATTCTAGCCAGGAGCGTCCTAAAAACGGATCCTCTTTAGTTGAGCTTTCTATGGATGGGATTTGCACACCACGCAATTTTTCTACTTTCCTAATCTATCCGCGGGATAGAAATTTGCAAGCTGTGAAGGACTTACTGCAGATCATTTAGAGATGAGTAGTTGAAACATGGATGAAAATAGAAACAACAATGCATAGTGGCGGGCAGGCAGGCAGGAAGGAAGGAAGGGAAGACCAAAAAACCAAACTACCATCATCATCAGCATTTCGGTGATCATCCTCAGAACCATCCTCCCATACGAATATCTTTTTTTGGATGGGATATCGAGGTTGTACGTTTACTTTGCTCACGGAACAAGGCATCCTGGCGTGCCAACACTCTGCAGAAATGCAGTAAATCCAGGGAAAAGCTCCTTGTCCAGCCAGCCAGCATAGGCATACACAGATTTATTATAGAGTAACGTTCCTATAACAAGACCAATTCTTTTTTAGGCTGATTCTCATGTTATTGCATATCATCTAGAAAAGAAAAAAAATGTTAGGGAAGCTAGTCCTGATTTCCCTGCGTAAGAGATACAAAGGAAGGGATAACTTGTTTTATGGAGTTATATTGAAGTCTACAAGATTGGATGGAATAAGGTTTTGTTGTGTCTACTATCTTTCACAAAATAATTCGTTTCTTTTCTATAGTCTTCAAGAATAGAGATGCAAAGGACTATTTTTTGCTTGTGCCAGCTCCCTAGAATGAAAAAATCTTTGAGCCTTTGGCTTGGCTTTTTTCAAAAGATTGTCGAAGTGGCTTACTCTACTCCAATAGCAAAATCAATAGCTTTGGCGGATTTTCTACATGTTGTCTTGACATGGTTGCAACTCTCATTCATTCCGTCAGTTGAAGCAGTCGAAGTAGTGGTTGGTACTGGTGGTGCCAATGCGACTAGCTCGAATATCTCTCTTGAATAGCGTCACAACTAGAGTTGGTCGTTGGATGAGGTACTTTTTTAGAGGATTGACTTAGTCCTTGATTTCGGTTTATTTTTCGAAGGAAATACCACTTTCTGCAGGATACACCATTTCATTCAGTTCCAGGAAAAAAGTTTCCTCCGGTGATGGTGCAGACGGTAGAGAGGACTATGACTTGGTCGACTGCTCCTCCGCTTTGAGAAAAAAAGTTGTTGGAAGCAGGAAGAATGATGAGACTAAAACACTAATAGACAGGGCAAAGGAAGAATGATGTTGAAATTTTGGCTGACTTTTAGAGCTTTTCCTAAATACCTTTGCTGGAATGGAATCAGGAGCGAAAAAGGGCTCAGAGAAAAAAAATCAGGTACCAACACAGCGACAACGATGGTTTAGTCAGTAACAAAAAAATAGAGATTTTTTACCTTTTCTTTTTTATCTTGAGAAGTAGGGAGATGGACGCCACACATTTTTCCTTCTTAACTTTCTTTTCTGCGGGAAAGGAAAAACAAACAAACTAAAAGGATTCTCTATTCAAGAGAAGGAAGCAAAAAAGTTGTCGTGAACCAGCTGCTTTCACTTTTTCAAACTGACTTTTCTTCTTCTTCTTCAGTGAAAGTGGTAACGGTATCTCAGAGAGCAAAAAAAAAAGAAGTCGGGCATAATGATCATGGCTAAGGTATAACATAGGAAGCGGAGAACTTTGCTTTGCAAAGAGAAAACAAAAGCTGAAAGAAAGCAAAGGCAAACTTACGATGACAGTGAGTACTGTTTGCTGTTACCAATGTTTGCAAGCCAATTTATTTTAGCTTGAGGGTAAAGGAGAAATTGATAAACTACCTTAAGAATAGACTCCCAAATTGGACGTAAATTGATATCTTCGTTTACTGTTGTCAATTGTCAACCAATTTAGGTGACTTGTCTTGTTTGACGACCCTTCAAAAATTCTAAATTCCCAGGTAGCGTGTAATTTACATTGGAAAATGACTTCTCCACGTGTCTTAGTTTGAGTTTGTCAATTTTTTAAGTGAGTGTTGAACTTGACATGTATATTTTTAACGAAATAGCATTTGTCGACTTCAGCTATATTTACATCTAAATTGTGGCACTAACGAGGATTTAAGCCGTTTTCGTGTCGACCTGTCAAGTATCGAAGCTTTGACGATTTTCATTTCGCACAGTATGAAAGGTCAAATGTGTTGTGAATTGCGAATTGAGGAAAGTTATTCATAAATACTTAGGTACATATATCCGTCTTATGTAACAAGTCCATAGAGCTATATCGATTAGGTAACATTATAAAGTTATTTGACAGGGCAGACAAAAACAAATTATATAAATACAAGAGGAAGCATTAGTAATGAGGAGAAGACGAGACTTAAGACGGAGTTGAATGATGCAATCAGTATTAGTAAATCAAGAGACCTATTTTTCTATAGAAAACTTACCAACAAAGTTTTACAATTCCTCATGATTACGACATATTTTTATGCATTTCGCCTAATTGGAAAATTTATGAGTTGATGAAAGTTTTAAAAGTTTTCCTGTTCCGGGCCTAGTCACTCATGCAAAGTTTGTTTCGAATAGATTGATCAAGTTTCTATAAAGGGGCTACATAATAACATTGGGCAATGCACCTTCTTAAATATTACTTCTGACTTTTTTTCTGAATAATATGTTTAAAATACATACACTCCTCTAATACAGTAAGACATTCTTTCGCCGTCGGGAAGTCGGGAATTCAAAAAAGTGAGTCGCAATTCGAATTTCTTAAGTATGCACATACCCTTGGAAAAATCAAATCGATATTGACGTATGAGAAGATTAGTACGGCCTTGCTACTCTCTACTTAAGTCAGTTCTCATCTATTGCCAAATTGTAAAGCGCCTTACATTATGCAGATTGATTTTTCTCCCTGCAGGTATCTGCAGGAACTGCCTACTTGCCAACCATCCACCATACTTCCCTGCATGATGGCACATGACGAATGATAAGTAATTGCAAAAGAGAATATAATATATATTCGGAATAAAATGTGCAACTTTCGTACCCTCAAGAAACTTTTTCAGGAACATGGGAAATCAAGAATATTCTCCGAATTTTGAAACTATTTCAAACAATTATGGCGAATCTTATCAACTTACACGTAAATTTTTCAAGGGACAAAATAATCCTTTTCATACTTCATGGTACGTTGTATTAACTACCACATGCCCCAAAACTACATAATAATACGGCTTACTTCCACTTATGATTAAACCATTTAATCTGACTCAACCTCAACTTCTCCCTAATGTACTGTTCATCATATTTGCATGTTTACCACAATCTCACGTTTTGAATTTCTTCGTACTTTTTTTATACATTTGCATGAAATAACTTTTTTCAATTCCGAATTTGATACGAGTTATGTACTGGGAGTACGTGCCAACGTGATTTTCGCTCACCGTCATTTTTCCTATTTCCTCATTCTTCATCCGTTCCTCATACCCCTGAACTGTGCGTGAAAGTATTAGAAATTCTTAGATCGCTTTCCTGCTCAACAAAAAAATGTAATGGGATCTTGATCATTACATTACAAATGTATTTTTCTCAACTCGACTCCCTCTCTCGCGCTAATGCAGATAGGTATTTTTTTGGCAAAGATTTAAGGTTCGCACATTCTCCGCATACAATATATTTCGTATAGAAACGTGGTAAAAACCCTTGTTCCTCAGTAGCAATAGTAGGAGTGCAGGAAAAATATTCTGAATTAAACCCAGCGGGCGACACCACCTTTCCCAACCACATGCAGCTTTCTCCTGCCTGCATTGTCGTTAGTGTTCTGATTGTGAGACGAGTGCAATAAAGGCACAATTTTCTCATTCTTTCCATCTCGAGAAAAAGTATGCTCCACAGAGTACAATGGTAAATCATTCTACTTATTTTTTTAATACCGCAAAAGGATATCAGAAAAAATCTTTGTTTTAACGAGACCCATGCATGACCTGCATTCATTGTTCCTAAAGAATTTGTGTAGGTATGTCAGTTTGGAAGAAAATCAGAAATCAATGCCATTTGCAATTACGTATAAAAAGCAGCCACATAAGTTTTTCTAAACCGCTTTCGGAAGACATATTTACTACATCAAAACTAGTTGGGCAGAACGCATATTTTTTAGGTTAAAGTCTTCTGCTTTGTGGCTCGATGATGATCATCATAACTTTTGCTTTCGTTACAGTTACGGCGGTGCGGTGTAAAATGGCTATAGGCATAAATCCCCATAAAAAACGGAAACTATATCATGGTGAAAGACCAAAGATCATGATGATATATAAGGAAGTAGGAAAAAACGCATTCATTTATATAGTGGGAAGTATTATGCAAGAAAAAAAGTGGAAAATTTATGAGGGAAATTTTTGTCACACAATGGGGCTTTGAGCTTTGATGCGACATTTTGAAGTGAGTATAATTGCAAGCGCGCACACATTCGGAACACTTTTGAAAATAGATGAGAAAAGAAGCAGCAATAAAAAGAGGGATAGAGAAGAGGAAAAGAAGAAGAAAGCCAGAAAAAAAAGTGAAAAGAAATAGTAGAAGGTTGTATGATAACTGAGCCGAGAATGATTTTTATTTTCTAGGGAAAAACCTAGTGGCAAGTTTGAAATGTAAATGCTTCCACTTTGGTTTTCCAGCTTTTGCTACATAGTCCATACCTTCTCCTTTGCGTATTAAAATGCAAACGAGGAAAAGATGAAGGGAAACCTAGTTTTCTATTCAAAGTAGGAATAATGTTATTATGAGGTAATACCAAGAAACGTGTTAAATGCATATGGATACACTCTTTACTCTCACGACATGTGGAAATTATACGAGTACATATGCGTGCCACTTTTTCAAGCAAAACCGCTGGAAAAAAGTTAGAATTTACTGGAGGGATATTATTCGTGGGCGAAATTTATTATTAGACTGGAGAAATGGTTTTGAAAAGGAAGAATTGTTAATATTCCTGGAGCAATAATAGAGAAAATGTTTTTCTAAAAATCATGTGTTTGTGCGAATGTGAGTGTTATGTGTGTACATAAGGGAGGAGCTCAGAAAGAAAGGACCTACACGGAAATACTCAACTGGGCCCTATTATTATTCCTCCATATATTAGTGAAAGTACACAAATAATAATGTTGGATGATAATGAGATCGTGATATGAAAAAAATAGATGTCGAGTTAGTTTGTAGACAGGTATTTATATATGTACTTATGTATGTAGAATGATTGTGGTCCATTTGAAAACTGAAAACACACTTTAAGTCAGGTACTTTATAACGCGCGCAACGTCCTCTTCGAGAAAGTCAAAAATGGAGAGATGGATCTCAACTTGTGAATCTCTGACGAGTGAGGTACTTCAGTACTCACAATTTTTCCTCTTTTCCCTCAAAATATTTTCACTTGTTAACATCATGCATGCCATAGGAAAAAAATGGCTAGTGGAAAAAGTGAGAAAAAATGTTTGATGATAACATCTCCGCTTCCTTTCCTTCCATCTAGACTATAACTGGAAAACAGAGGAGTGAAGCCGAAAAAATCGTAAGTAACGTTTGCTTTGGCAGTGGAAATAGTGTTTCAGCAAACACTGCCGCAATTTTCTTTTGAAATCCAGACGTAAAAGGAAAACCAAGACACAATTTTTCCTCTTTTCCCTCAAAATATTTTCACTTGTTAACATCATGCATGCCATAGGAAAAAAATGGCTAGTGGAATAAGTGAGAAAAAATGTTTGATGATAACATCTCCGCTTCCTTTCCTTCCATCTAGACTATGACTGGAAAACAGAGGAGTGAAGCCGAACAAATCGTAAGTAACGTTTGCTTTGGCAGTGGAAATACTGTTTCAGCAAACACTGCCGCAATTTTCTTTTGAAATCCAGACGTAAAAGGAAAACCAAGTTGAATGGTTTGCCATGCATGCCTCCTCCACATTATTTTCATGTTTGTGGTTAGCTATACTTTAGATGGTGCTTCGGGAGCAAGAATATATTCTATATTGAACGAACCAATTTGCAGGAATATTATGTATTTATGTGACTTTCTAATGGAGGCATTCCTTTTTCTCCTACTCTTGTCTTGCTACAAAATATCAATACAATATCCTCTTGATAAAATTTGCAACAAAAATTCTTCACAAGGCTTGGCCCTAGTTCTCAAATCTAAATTGCATGTCGTTGTTTATCATCTCCCTATATCACGTCAAAGAAATTCTAATAAAAGATGACAAATATTGGTTAAAAAGAAGGTACAAATTTGCCTTTACATAACTTCCACGTGTCTCTTTCTTCTAATTGTTGCAATGTCCACATGTATTAGCAATTTTTATAGAAAATGGATCAAGCAATGCATTCATTGTCAGATCAATTGTATAATTTATCATACCCAGACAATATGTTTGCAAAATTGTAAGGAAATCCTGGCATACATTGCAAGAAATATTTTACAGAATTATTTTATACCAAATTGATCGATTTTCTTAAAAGTGAATGTTGGGTTGATGCAATCGATTATGTGTTATGATTACGTTGATTACGACAGGAAGTTTATTTTGATAAAGCGAGGATTCGTCCGCATATGTTTGCAGACTGTCGCGCTATGTGCGTCATGGGACTAATGCTTCAGACAGATTGATAACATCATCATCATCAGATACCTACGAAAACCAAAATTAAACATCGAGACTTTTTCGCTGTTGCTGATAGTTTTTACTTAACCAATTCTATTAAATAAGACAGCAAAAGCAGTCATGGCAGCTAATACCACGAAGTCGAGAATCTCTCGCTTTTTACGTGAGCAATAAACTTTCTCGGCTCAAATCGTCTGAGCTTTTTGAACGGACGGAGGAAGCAGTCCATGAAATGTCCCTACTTAAGAATGAGAAGACTTTGCGTTAGATAATGTCTTGTGGCATGGCATAAGTTTACCGTAACAAAATATAAATATCAACGGTTTTCTTTCTTTTCTCACGCAGACCAAGTCCGTTAGAAAACCACGCGACCATAAAAGGAAACAGGAGAGAAAGACAAGATGTCTCAGCTGACAAGTGCCGTGTGTGCCCAAAAATGCTTTTGTCTTGACTTTTCTTGACTTCGAACAAAAATGCTTTTCTCACTCGACTCTCTTTCCTGAATATAAACTGGAACAGATTAGGCAAAGGCACAGAGGTATTTTTTATATCCAAATGGCTTTGAGAAAAACGAAACGTTGTCACTAGTATATTGTAATGCTCACACTGTTTCCCTTTTCCGTAAATAAGTATAATCACATGGCACATGTGTTCTTTAATATTGCATTCTCCAAGTAATTTGACAGATATGCTAAAAGGAAAATGGAGAGAAAGTTGCACGCACACACATACACACACACAACGACACAAAACCAAACTTCCCGAGAAAAAAAAGTATACTTCAGTTGTCTCGCTCGAGTCGGTGAAAGAATTCGTACCCACATGTCGCTTGTGTATGCCCGCATTATAGCGATTTGGACGGGAAAAGTGGGTGAGTGCTAGTAATAATAATCAACGTCAACGTTTAAAGCTATCATCATCATCATCGCCATCACTTGCCTTCCACGTCACATGTATAACCGGAAGGATAAAAATTACTTTCTCTGAAACGAACCGTAAAAATTATATCCTCGCGATATGTGGAAGCTTTTCAACGCGCTTTTACTTTTCACCGTGAAATGTTTGCCCGCTACTACTACTTTCGAATACTCCTGAAGTTTTATTAGTCATGCATGAGGTGGAAAAAATGCTTGAAATCCGTTTCAAATAATGCTTATCTCTTTATATCTGACGTTAAGAAGAGTTTGAGTCGAGAATTCTTTTTTTACTGCCGTTTTTGTAGTTTGGTAGTGTAGTCGCGCTGAAAACGCACCTGCTCATTTAAAATGCAGAAAAAGGCTCAAAATACAAGTCTGCTTTTTATGTGGAAAGAAAGGCGGAAATATTTTTTTTCGTAATCTTTTTTAGCTCTCTCAAACTAGCCATTTTTTGCTCATTTCCTACTTTTCACGCAAATGAACCCAACATAAAAAAATCCTTTTTATGGCTATATCTTCGCATGCTTGAGTAGCCACCAAAACAACTCGTGTTTCGAACTACCCCCTACATATTCTGTGACCTTGTTTATAACGAACTGAGGTGTTTTTAAAAATAACTTGAAGAATGCAAAGTTTGTTGTATGACGCAAACTGCCCCTCATGCAAACCTCGCGTTAAAAATCAGAGTAATGGTGGAAATTAATATTGAAACATTTCTCGAGAGATTTATCTATCTCGTCTGAAAAGTTTGCTTCCATGTTTCATGCAATTAAGAAAAGAATTTCGTATGAAGTTTCTTGAATGAATGCAGTAAGTACGAACGATTCATGAAAGAAATCGTTTTTGATTAGCTCAAGTACAAATAGAAATTGCAAAGTTCCCGCACGCATGTTAAACTTGGATTACAGTCAAGGGCAAAACTGTAACTCTTTTTGTGTTTCATGTGCCACGCCACACCACACCAATGGCAGCAAGATCAAACAACAAACATGAAAAGTAAAATGGAATATAAATTTGATCGCTTCGCCAAATGTGAAATGCCAGGCGTTTTAGCTAAAGAGCTCTGAAACTTTAGACTTAATAGCACTAAAAAGCTAATGACCTCGGGAGTACAGTAATGGAAAGGAAAATTGTCTAAATTGACAGGAGCTATAGGGCTCGTCATACATATTCATTCAATCTAACGGAGAAAAGGCAAGGAGCTCGATAGCAGCACCTGATGAGATAGATTGACATTTTGCGGGCGAAACTTAATCTGTTGATCATTAACTTTTCCTTTTCCATGGAGAGAAAACTGATTTGCATAGAGTTACTGCATGTACTACAAAGTAAAACTACCCAGACCCAAAACCACATCTTTTCCTTCTTCTCATATATCCCTTCTGAGAACAGTTTAAGCTTTTCGGGCTGAAAGTTCGAACGATATTATTTTAACGCTGCAGTGACATGATGATGATGGCAGTGGTGCAGTTTCCTACGGTGTTTTAACCGTGCCCGGAAGTTTTGTAATTAATATTGCTTACAGAAGTTTGCAAAAAAATATATACAGTGCAACTTGACTATAGTGGCTAGCTTTATAATGGCTACTGCTCAATAGTGGCTAGCTGTAGTGTCGCCCGAATTTAACCCTATTTACTGCAATGTATTTTACTGGCTCCATAGTGGCTAGTCCTATAATGGCAACCCAACTATTATGGCCATTTTTGCATGGTACCCTGGCCAAATAACATGTCTTATAATGGCTACTGGCCATTATATAGCATAGTTCAGCATGAAGGAGCGATACAAAGTGGGAGTTTGGGGTGATTTTCTGGCTTGCTTAGGACTGGTCCGGAAACATTGTTGTTTTTCTTGTGTATTAGACGGCCAATGAGGGCAATATTTCATTTTCTTGTCATTTCGAGACGGAACATAGGTTAAAATGAAAAGCCGCATTGGTAATATAGCCAATTGCGCCAAAATAATTGTAGGATATGGCAAAGTCTTATAATGGCCATGCGCTATAGTGGCCACTTCACTAGCCGCCCCTGAGTAGCCACTATAGCCAAGTTGCACTGTAACTGGAACAGATCTAGAGTCATAGTTTGATATAAACTTCATAAAGTGAGACCAACCACCACCACTACTTACACGACGACAAGAAAAGAGAGAAATGGTTTGGTGCGATTGCCATTGCTAGCTGGTTCTAAATGAATAGGAAAGCGAAAGCATGCCAGCTTGTGGTTTTCCCTGTAGTTTTTAATATGCTTCCTCGTTTAGAGCGCAACCATTTTCATCACTTTTTGGCTTTATTAGATTTCATAAAGTTGTTTGCTCTTTTTCTATCGTGGCTAGTAGTACTTCTAGTGCTATGTAGTATGTACTACATTTTATATTTTTAATACTTTTTCTGGTTTCAACCAAAAAATGCTATATTTTAATGGCTCAATTATTACGCGGAGAAAGTCGAACAACAATTTTTAATAACCATGCAGAACTATTAAGTTTGACAGAATTAGAAAATAAAAAAAAGCTTTTACAAATGAAATAAACGACATTCGGTTTATTATTTACCCCAGTGTATACTCTATTGTAATAGCACAGCACTAAAATTTTCAGGCATTATTCTCCGTCTCAGATTTTAGGTTGCACAAAATTGCGTTGTATTGCGTAAAACAAAGAAAATTGATTTTTGAAGTTTTTATGAGACTTCAAGGACTTGGATGGTTAGTCATGTCAATGACTGAATTCAAGGAACCTGTCGTGTAAATATGATTTGTTTTTTTAAGACAGTAACAGAATATATCGCATGGAAAATTCTAATAAAAATATATTTCGGTACAGCCTTAATTATAAAAATTCGCTCAGAATTCTGACAATATCTTAAGTCTCTAGGATTTGCAGTGTGGACAGTTCAAAAGATTTACTGTACAATGATATCGAAACGGTGTCACCAAAAAATTGTACATACTTCAATTCGAATGGAATTTACTTCCTTCGTAGCATATTATTTTCTAACAGTAAATGACAAAAAATTGCCTACATACCTACTTACCAATGTCAATGTAATGGTAAGTGCTAGTCGATATCAGTCTTTTTCAATGAGATTTTATTGTGCAGTAACAATAACGGCACTTATGACTGAAGGTCGTAAGTACATTAGGGTGAATTGATAAATTTTGCATTCATGTCATGCAGGAATTATAGAAATTAAATTACATAAGTTTACGTTCCGAATAAAGCTTGAAGGCATAAATCATTGAAAATACCGGTTTTCAAACAACAAAGAACACATTTGTCATTCCACACGTTAGAAGGTAAGGAGGAAGAGTGTGCGTTACCGTGCTCAGTACTTATCCTCACATCCTCGTAACTGGCAAGCAAATATTTTTGCAGCAGTTTTCCGCAAGAAATTCAGTCATAATAAAACTATTGAATTACAAACCGTTGCTAGTTCACAAATAAATAAGATGTCTAGAGTAAGCGTCACTTCATTACGTCAAAATTATGAAAATGAAAATCTACATGAGTTTGACACTTTTATCTGCCATGTTAATTTATGCCCTTTTAAAGCTGTTTTCTGTTGTTGCATGCCTATGAGAAATTCGGAGACGTCATGTGGCGAAAAATAATCTGCGACACTATTTAAGTAGCT